>VDFB02086081.1:285549779-285577279 GCA_007258455.2 Sequoia sempervirens | reverse complement strand
ATATGGACTGTAGCTTCTTCGATATGTTCTTCAAAAACCCCTTAAAAATTAGAAAAAAATTCTCCTAAATTTAAAAGATATGCTCTTCCTAAAATCACCTCCAAAATTGAGAAAAACCTTGCCTCTATGGTGCCAAGATCATGCTCTGATACCACTTGTTAGGAAATAACTTGCACAATAGAAGAATATGATATGAAATATGCTGCAAATACTTGATAATAACTGAGAATAAAAAGCCACTTCGAGGGGGAAAACCTCCAAATATCTCTAATAAGAACACACTTCACACTTGATTATGAAATAAGACTCACAACCTCCTATATATACCTATTTATGCCAAGGATATCACCTAGGCCAACTTAGACACACCTATATAAGACTTAGGCACACCTAAACAACTAAATAACAATATACTAATGATAATATGACTTAATAGAGAGTTAAGATAGCCACAAGCCGACTATTCATAACCCAATGTACACTAATATTAAGGGCGTAGCATATTTCATGTTACTCATTAATGATTATTATAGAATGGTGTGGGTTACTTTCTTAAGTGAGAAATCTGAAGCATTGGAAAATTTCAAGATCTTCTTATCACCTATAATCTGATCTTCTAGATGATTGAATATTATATACATTAGAGTCTTCTTAGGATGTTCTACAACTTCAGGATCTTGTGTTCTCTCTTCTGCAATTTCACTAGTTTCTTCTTCCTCTTGATTTTCCCAACTCATCAAAATGATTTGCACTTGATTTGTAGTCTGAACTTTCTTTCCTTTGTTTGTACTATCATTTTGATCATCAAAATCATATCCACAGGTTCTAGATGGTGTACCTAAGTCTTCATCAACCTTGACATTTTCACTTTCAACCATTTTCCTTAATCTTTTATTGTAACATCGGTAGGCCTTGCTTTTAGTAGAATAACCTAGAAAGATACCTTCATCACTCCTAGCATCAAATTTTCCTATATATTCATCTCTCTTGATATAACATTTTCTTCCAAATATCTTGAAATATTTAATAGTAGGCTTTTGACCAGTCCATAGCTCAAAAGGGGTCTTACCAGTATCACCTTTGATTTGTACCTAGTTGAGTGTGTACACAACAGTACTTACAACTTCTCTCTAGTAGATATGAGGTACATTTCCTTCCAGCATCATAGTTCTAGAAGCATCTTCAATTTTTCTATTCTTCCTTTCCACAACTCCATTTTGTTGAGGGGTCTATGGTGTAGATAATTGTATCTTTATTCCATGTTCTTCACAAAAAATAATTAAATTCACCGGAAGTGAATTCACCACCTCTATCTGATCTTATACATTTAATCTTTAGACCTGTCTCTGTCTCAACCATAGCCTTAAGGTTTCCAAACTAGGAGAAATATTGCAGAAGAATATTGCTTGATTTCAAAGACTGAGCCTACTAGTGTGAATGAAGCATGTAAAGATGAACATTGGGTTGAAGCAATGAAAGAGGAGCTAAAGTAGATTGAGAAGAATGATACATGGATTCTTGTTCCCAGACCTAAGGATAAGAATTTCATTGGAACCAAATGGGTTTTTAGAAACTAACTTAATGAGCAAGGTGAAGTGGTTAGAACCAAAGCAAGACTGGTATGCAAAGTATATTCACATATGGAAGGAATTCATTTTGAAGAGACTTTTTCCCCTATTGTTAGAATTGAAGTTGTAAGATTATTTCTTGCCTATGCTGCTTACAAGAACTAGAAGATTTATTAGATGGATGTCAAGTCAACTTTTCTAAATGGAAAATTGGAAGAAGAGGTGTATGTTGAGAAACCTGATGGATTTCAGTTGACTAATAAGGGAGATATGGTGTGTCAGTTGAAGAAATCATTATATGGACTCAAGCAAGCCCCTAGAGCATGGTATGCTAGATTGGACAAGTATTTGATGAAGCTTGGATTTAACAAAGGTACTATTGATAGTAATTTGTATTTCAAGATTGATCATAATAAAGATTTGATTGTTGAAGTCTTTGTTGATGATATCATTTTTGGAGGAGATGATGGTTTGTGCATGAAGTTTGCTAATGAGATGTAGAATCAATTTGAGATGTCAATGATTCGTGAGATGAAATTATTTTTGGGATTGCAAATTAATTGAAGTTAGATAAAGGGATTTTTATATCTCAGTCCACGTATGTGAAGGAATTGTTGAAGAAGTTTAGTATGGAAGATTCAAAGCCAGTCGGTACACCCATGGTGATCAGATGTAAGTTGACAACAGAAGATGATTCTCCAAAGGAAAATCAGACTAGATACAAATCAGTGATTGGTGGATTGTTGTATTTAACTCAAAATAGGCCTGATATCATGAATATTGTATGTATTGTTGTAAGATTTCAAGCTGATCCAAAGGAATATTATGTGACTGTTGTGAAGAGTATTTTTCAGATACTTGAAGGGAATAGTTGACTTTGGCTTGTGGTATCCTAAAGATGATGATCTTACTTTGAGTGCCTTTATTGATGTTGATTGGGAAGGAGATGTAAATGACAGGAAAAGTACTAGTGGTGCAACATTTTTCTTGGGTAAGAAGTTGATTTCATGGTTAAGTAAGAAGTAGAATGCCATTTCCTTATCTACTGTAGAGTCTAAATACATTGTTGTTGCTAACAATTGTACTCAAGTCTTGTGGATGAAGCAGATGTTGAAGGATATCAGAGTTGTGTATAATGAGCCTATTGATATATTTTGTGATAATTCAAGTGCTATTAACATTTCTAAGAATTCGGTGTTGCATTCAAAGACAAAGCATATATCTATTAAGTTTCACTTTTTGAGAGAAAAGGTGAGTGAAAAGGAAGTCTGACTCGAGTATGTGCCTATTAAGGAGCAGATTGCAGACATCTTTATCAAGACATTGCCTAATGATATTTTTGAGTATCTTAGAGGGAAGTTAGGGGTGATGACCCCTCCTAATCAAAACTAAGGATGCATTACATTGCATCATTCTATGCATTTCATAGTTATATCTTGATCCGAATTGATGTTGTGGTGGCTACTACTCAAGGGGAGTAGTCGAATGATTTAGATGCTCAGATATGTGGTTCAGATTTTATTTGAAGCTTAGAGATCTTTGTCATTGATTTCAAAGGGGGGAGAAGACCATGTGAATTTTTTTTTTGGGAAGAAGATATTTGTGGGAAAGAAGATCATGTGAAAGAATTGAGGAGAAAATGAGTCAGAACCTAAGGGGAAGTAAGTGTCAAGAGTTAGTTGCATTGATGGTTTTTTTCACATCATGTGTTGCCATCAATGCCAAAGGGGGATATTTTTAGATGTTGTGGTTTTGTTTCTAATATGTGGTTTTCATTGATGTTAACATTATTAGCATTAATTCATTAGAAGTTGTATATGTCAAGGATATTGAAAAAATTGTAATGGAATGAGTTGCAAGTTGTCAGTGGTGAAGTGAAGTTCAGTATGTCGATAATTTTTGTACATTGATGATCAAAGGTTGTGGACTAAAGGGTTTGTTGCTAAGTGTATCTAGTGTGTCCACGTCGAGTTTTAGAGGTCCGCATGAAGATTTGATCAAGTTATGAAGATTTATATTTTGACAATTTTTTTGTTGCTTTAGTTGGTGTTACTGATTGAAGATGATGTGATTTCAGTTAGTTCATTTTTTTTGGATGCTTCTCTGGTGATTCATGATGTTTTTGGATGTTTCTAGATCATTCTCTATCTTTTTTTCATGTCCAAATTGATCATTGTGTTTGTGGTTGGCGATATTCTCTTGTGTGTTCATGTTTTTCTTGTTCTTGGCCGACATGGTGTTTGTAGCATGTTGTGGATCTTCGAGGAGTAATTAATTGAAGTTTTTTCATGTTGGAGATGTTGATTTGGGTCTTTAATAATTTGTGGCTAACCTTGGTTGATTCGCATATATAATATTTAGTGTTTTGGGTCTACAATTTATATTCATTTTATTATTTTGTTGAAGCTGACATGTAGGGATGAAATTTCTTCTTGTGGATATATATAAGAATTTTTTTATTCAAATTAAAGTATTCCAGTGGATGTTGAGTGTGTGTGTATGTGAAAATAAATTCCTAATCATTTGAAGGTAGAGCAGAGTGTGAAGAAGAGTGAAGAAATATTCATGTGCTTAACGAAAACTGTGATTAGGCATTAGCAAATGCTAATTTATCAGTTCAAATCCCTGTGGATGTAATCTGATTCTTTATGTAAGATAGTGTGTCTTCCTTTGGGCAGTTAGCCTTGTTGTAATTGAGTAGTGAGCTCTAGGAAGTGTGCCTGAATGCATGTGCATTCCCCATATTTTATTTCTTTATAATTTTAACAGGGTATAATCTTGTGGACCAATCTCCACTGTGGTTTTTCCCCTAATAGGGTTTCCACATAAAAATATTGGTGTTATGTGTGTTTCTGATATGTTGATGATTTATGCTTTGATGGTTAATAATTAGATCTGAGAATAAGGTTAATAAGTTGAATAAGTTTTAAATTTCTGGGACAGCTAATTCACCCCCCTCTCAGTTGTTTTCCCTTATGTTTCCAACACCCGGATTGTAGGCATCTCAGAGAATCTACTTGACTTCTTTTCCTTCTTTGAGGTCTCACCTTTTGAGGCCTTTTGTGAATAGACCTTATGCTTGGGTTGTAATTCATTTACCTCCTTTCTCTTCCTTGATCTAGTGGTGCAAGGAGACTTGGGAGCCTCCTCAGCTAGAGTAGTAGCAATCCCACTATCTTTTTCATTCTCGAGCTCATCCTCGAGCTCGCTGTATGTCAATGTAGCCCCTTGGAACTTCAATTGAGCTATCTAAGAATCAATCCATTGTCTTGTTCTATTCTCCACTAGTTTCATTATAATTTCAAGTTCGTTGACCTCTTCTTCATTCCAATCTATTAGGGGCAATGACATGTTGGAAACAACATCATACCTCAGATCTATGACAATGTTTTCATCTTCTACAATCTAATCTAGTACTTGGAATAGTTTGATCATCTTGGTAAAGTAAGCGGTCATGCACAGATAGTGCCTCATGCATACCTCCTTTTCATCCCGATAGTTAGCCCAAAAATCTTCAACATTGTGCAAGTGGGTGTATTCCCTTCCAAAAAACTTCTTTAACTTGTCGTATGGAGCCCTAGGTTATATTCAATGATCTCCTTCTCTAAATATTCCACATATTGTGTGGCCACTAGAGCATACATTCCCTATCCAAATGTGAGGGGATATGGTATCCTTTCTCGATGCTTGTCACTAAGGAGAGTGTGCAAATTTTGTAGTTTCTTAGAAACTTCTAACAAGATCAACAGTCATTTGGGTACTAAGGCAGCTTGTATGGCTTTTCAGAGAAGCCTTATGTTTGGATGTAAATGAATTTGGAGAATTGTTTAAACAAAAATCTGAATATATGGATGAATGCATGGGTGTTGTGTGAGACTCTCCTCTCAAATTCCCCTCCAAGAAGTCTGATAATGTGCCCAATGAAGGCATCATTCACCCTGCAGTAGTCTTTCTTGAAATTATGATATTGGAGCTATGGGTTCCTATCATATACCTTTAATTCCCTTACTAGAGGTGGGCTTTGTGCAACAAATAATCCTCTATAGGGAAATAGATCGACCAAGAGATACACTAGGTAAGAGTTCATATAGAATTGAGAGGTCTTCTTGACAGCTAGAAACTGTTGATGCAAGTTGTTACTAATCATTCCAACACAGTGAAACTTGGTCTTTCCTTTGATGATCTCCTCAATGAAGTAGAACATCCAATCTTGAAAGTAAGCGGTTGTAGGAATTCCCATGAATCTGCTCAACAAGGTCACCAAGTCATGATAATCTTTGTAAAATTCACTCCCGAACAACTCTTGGGGCACCTTGTTAGCACTACCCCTCTTCTCCTTTAACCAGTATTAGTTGATTAACTTTTTGCATTTTAAGGGGTCAACCTTCCACATATTTTCTACATATTCCTTTGTCATTTCCTCCATAGGGTCAAAGGTAGGGATGTGGAACATTTGTCCAATGGACTTGGCAGACAAATCGGCCAACACCTTACCCTCTCGATCGACTATCCTTCTGATTTCTGCCTGATAGGATTCTCTGCAAGCCATTACCAACTTTGGAGTCATAAGAGCAGTTGGGAAACTGCCTGCCTTAGCAAAACCACTCTTTTTTATTCTCTTTGCATTGTCTTTGGTGGGGTTGGTGATGATCCTCTATCTAAATTCGATTATATCAACCTATTCGAGATTAGTATTTGTGATTGTTTCCTAGGCAGAGGTGACCCTGTAGGTGACTTCTACTCCTTGGAATTGGTATTTCATCTAATCCTTATCTTCCTTTCCTCTTGGAACTTTTGCAGACATCTTCCCTTTATCTTTCTCTGTGAACGCCCCTGATGGTCCTGCAGTTGATTCCATAAATCCAACAAACAAAGCATAGTAAGCATATTCACATAAAAAACAAGGGGAGTGTTAGCAAAATCCTACAAAAGAAATGTTAGATCAAGACTTTCATCACAAAAGATCATAAAATTTTCTAAAATTTATCATTTGGCTCTTGTTTGGGGAAGATAGAGCAATGCAAACCTAGGGATGCAGGTTTCCCTAGGCCGGCGACCATTTTATAGAAGGCAACAGGAAAATGGCATAGAGAGCATAAAGGCCCGCATGTTGCCACTCGCATCAAGATTTTTGCACCATAATTGGGGCCAACCAAGGTGTCAAGGCATTTGGGCACATGGGCTCATTGCTCATGAAATTTTGGGGGTGGTAGCTCAGTCATTTCCTATGTGGGTTAAGAGGATGCGAAAGCAAGTGACCTCAAGGTTGTTAGGAGATTTTCTATTTGGAATGACAGTTAGGGGTCGCCAGCCCATAGGCGATGGCCCGCAATGGAATGCATGCTCCCAACTTTACTTAGCCATCTTGTGTGTGAGGGGCTGAGAGGACATGAATGGCATGGATTCCACAACATGGACAGATGAGGCTTCATGGCTATTTGCAAATAGCGAAGGGGAATAGGTGGCCCATGGACGGTGGTCCGCAAAGCCCAACCCACAAGGAGGCCCAACCTTAGGAAAATTTTAGGTGATTTGGACGATGATAGGAGAAGCAAGGTCCATGAGGTGGAAGGAAGTGAGGGAATTTCCGTGTATGATGGGTGTTAAGCCGGCGGCGAAGGGAAAATGAAAACCCATGAAGGATGTTCCGCGAAGGCTTGAGGCTTTAGTGTTTTACTTAGGACGTGGGCTAGGCAGGGCGTGCCATGTGGAAAGTCGAAAGGAGGCAGCCATTTGCGGAATGAAGAGAAGGAAAGGGTGACCCAAAGGCCTTGGTCCGTAGGGGTGAGCCCACAATAGATTGAGGACCCCCGACTTTAAACTTAGGTTTTTGGTTGCCTTAGTTAGCTACGACAAAAGGGAGGTGTCAGTCCATATTCATGGGCCCGCCACAGGTGACAGCTAAAGCTTCTAAAGTTTTTTGTTTTGTTCACAAGGTCAATAGTGAAGGTTATCTTGCAAGCCACAGGGGCGTGAGTGACTTGGCCAAGATTAGAAAATGATGAGTCAAGTTTTGCAAGGCCCTAAATGGTTAATTTTGAAGGGCTTTCAAATTTTCAAAGGCTGGGTTTTATGCGAAATTCAGTGCCCTAACTGACTCAAGGTTTTCCTCTTAAGATCTTAACAACTTTGAAAGAAAACTATTAAAAATTTTAACCAAAGCAGTGGTGGTGGAAAACCTACCTGAAGATCCCACAAGAACCAACAAAGAATCTGATAATTGCAATGCTTGAATGGCAATGAGATCATGCAGGTGCGAAGGTGGTGATAGAAGGCAGAGGTCACTAAAAAATTTCGAACAAAAGGAATGAAAATGATAGGTCAACTAGGCTATTTATAGGAAATTGATCATTAATGATCTACTTTTATGACCCATACAGTGGCAAGCGAGGTTGGTAAGCAAATTTTTTGAAAAGGCTAGCGGCGGGAAAGGCGGAGCGTGCAGGGTGGGGGGTAGTGAAATGATCATCATCGGGAAGGTTGGAAAAAGGGATGGCAATGATGGATGTGGGGCTCACCATGCAGGTGGATGGCCTGAACTGGCTATCATGGAAATGGTGAAAATTGAAAGGAATCCTGCATAGGGAAACCCACAAGGGCGAACCCGCACTGAACAAAAGATGACAGTCTTAAAGACCTAAGGAAAACTGCATGAGGAGCTTCGTGAAGGAAAAAGGCATGAAAATTTTAAGGGTGGTGAAACTTGGTCAACTCAAAATAGTAATTCTATGACTCCTTGACTACTTAGGATTAAAAAAAAAGTGACACACAAAATGAGGTAACAACAAAAGCAACCTAGCGGAGGTGAAAAGAGAGGGTCCCCATTTTGAATGGGGCATGTGTACTATAGGTGCAATAGGTAATAGGGGGTGCACCAAAAATGTTGGATATGATATGTTTCACAAAGTTGCTTCATATACTATTTTTTGAATGGCTTACAATTTTCAATGATGATAGTGGATGGAATTCCATATCTATAGAAAATATGGAAAAGGATGAATTTGGAGATTTGAATACCCGTGATTTAGGAGAGTGGAATTTCTTCCACCCACTTGGTAAAGTATTTAGTGGTGGTGGTGATGATGAAGGTGTGGTTGTCAGATGATGGAGGGTAAATCTTGTCGATTAAGTTAAAATCCTATTATGAAAAAGGCCATGGAGCAATGATAGGATGTAAGTCTTGTGCACGAGCATGAATCAAATTTGCATGTTGTTGGCATGGTAGAAATTTATTTACAAAATCATAGGAATCATGTTCCATAGTGGGCCAGTAATATCCTACTCTCATAAACATTTTTGATAAGGCCATTCCATTAGAATGAGACCAACAGACACCACTATGTACCTTGCTTAATGTAACACGGGATTCTGATTCATTGAGACACCAAAGGAGAGTGCCATCATACTCTCTATGATAAAGTGTATCTCCTATGATGGCATAGCGAGAAGTGTGTTGGATAAATGATTTATGTTGATTTTGGGTAAGGCTAGGTGGTAAGATGTTGTCGTGGAGGTAGGTGTAAATGTTATGGTACCAAGGTGATTCAGGACCTACAATATCACACACCATCTCATTATTATGAACATCATATGTTGGGATTAGTAATTGTTCAACAAGGAACTCACAATCCATTTGACCCTTGGTCATGTCGATGAGGGAACCAATCATAGCCATAGCATTTGCTGCCTTTTTCTAGATTTTGGAAATCTATTCAAACTGGATGAAGGTGAAATATTTCTTGAGGTCATTCACCATGTGTTTGTAAGGTAAAATCTTGTCATCTTTTGTTTGAAACTCATCATTGACCTATTTTATTATTAGTTGTGAATCGCCAAAGACACGTAGATGGGTGATATTCCATTGGATTGTGATTCTTAGGCCAGTGATTAGAGCTTCATATTCTACGATGGTGTTGGTGCATGGAAATGCTAGTCTAAATGACTTTTGGATATAATCACCTTGAGGAGTGACAAATAGGACACTTGCACCAACTCTACTATGTGTATATGACCCATCAAAGTAGAGTTTACATCTATCTATTTCTTCAACTATAAAGACCCCTTCATCAGGAAACTCGGCTAGTAACAGATATGCATCTACCAAAGGAGCATCGACCAACTGATCTGCTATCACTTGTCCCTTGATTTCCTTACAGTCCACATACTCTATGTCAAACTCGCTTAGTAACATGACCCACTTGGCCATGTGGCCAGTTAAAGAATTATTGGATAATAGATACTTGAGTGGGTCAACTTTTTATATTAGCTTGATGGGGTTACTGCGCATGTAGTGACGAATATTTTTTGAACTGAAGACCATTGCTAGGAAATATTTTTCCATTGGGGAATAGTTGAGTTCATAACCCACTAGTGTTCGATTGATATAATAGATTGCACACTCTTTAGAAGATTCGTCATGTTGTGCTAGTAATTCTCCCAGTGCAATTGATGTAGTTGAGATATATAATAGGAGTGGTTTACTTGGAATGGGAGGCATTAGGATGGGTGGATGATCCAAGTACTTCTTAATCTTGTCAAATCCTTGCTAACATTCTGGATCCTACTTGAAGGTGGTGTCTTTGTGCAGGAGATGTGTGAATGGTTAACACTTGTCAGCAAGTCGGGCTATGAAGTGTCTAATGGACTGTAGCTTCCCTTGAAGGCTCCTTAATTGCTTGAGATTGTGTGGTGGGGGCATTTCCATTATTTCCTTGACCTTGGTTGGATATACTTTAATACCCCTTTTGGAGACTATGAAGCCCAATAATTTTCCAGAAGTAACCCAAAACACACCTTTTTTCAGATTTAGACGTAGCTTTTTTTTCTTTAACCATTCAAAAATTTTCTTCAAGATCATGGGATGCTCTTCTTTGGTATTGGACTTCCCTAGCAAATAATCAACATAATCTTCCATTATGATATGGATAAGGTCATGGAAGATAATAGTCATTGCACGTTGATAAGTTTACCCCACATTTTTGAGACCAAAGGGCATGAAATTATAGCAAAATATGCCCCAAGGGGTAGTGAAGGTATTTTTATGTTGATCTTTAGGTGCAATTCTGATTTGGTTGTAGCCAAAAAAAATTTCCATAAGAGATAGCATGACATGCCCTACTGTGAGATCGATCAACATGTCAATGTTTGGAAGCAAGAAATCATCCTTTGGGAAAGCTTTGTTAAGATCTCGGTGTTGGAAAGAGACACTGCAAATGATTTTTGGTGTTCTCATTGATGGAAACCCTAGTTAGTGATTCAATTTGCACATCATCATTTGATCATGCCAGAAGTTAGATTGAAGATCAGTGATTAACTGTCAAGTTAAAATAGAGCATCTGATAGAATTGTGTTCATCGATTCATATGCAGATTTTCTATTATTATTTTGAGTTGTGGATCTCAGGGAAGGTTGTTTGGTATATGATCTATGTTATTATTGAATCTTGGAGCCTCATACTGATATGTGTGCAAGTTAGAAGATCCAGATGATTATTTTTTGTTTAATAGTGCATGAAGGCCGACTAAGTGAATGTAGCATGTTGCAGATGTTCAAGGAGTAATTGTTTGAGTATTTTTGTGTTTGAGCATGTTAATTTGGTTCCTCGCTATGTTGTGGCTAACTTTGGTGGGTACGCATTGAATATTATTTGTGGATTGAGCTGACAGTTTGTAAATATTTTTCTATTTTGTTGAAGTCGACATGTAGTGATTAAATCCTTAGTAGCGGATATATATAAGTGATCAATTATATCATTTTGATGTATGTACGAAGTGTGTTGGCATGTGATGTTAAATTCAAAAGGTTTGTAAGGTGATTATGCATAGTTTCACTTATGCATAAAAGGATTCGTGATGCGAGTAAGAGCAGAACAAAGCAAAAGAGCAGAATCAGATAGAAGGTCAAGAATCTGATCTATGAGCTTAACTGGAAATATTCTTAGGCATTTGTAGATGCTATTTCCTATTTCACCAATCCAATTTTCTTTTGACATTGATTGTAAGGCAGTGAGCCTTTCTATTTTTGAGTAGTGAGCTCTAGGCAGTGTGCCTAAATGCAAGTATATTCTCATTTTGTAAACATTCATTTTGAGTATACTCAGATCATATTGTGGATTAACCTCCACCGTGGTTTTTCCCCTAATAGAATTTCCATGTAAAAAATCCTAGTGTTATGGTGTTGTGGTTGTTTGTCTTAAGTTCATGCATCTTTCTTTTGATTGAATGTTATAAGTGTTTTGAAGGTCAGATTAATAAAGTTAAAAATTGCAGAACATTGATTCACACCCCCCTCTCAGTGTTCCTTGAATCCAACAATTGGTATCAAAACCTAGTTCCTCAGAAGGAATTTAACAGCTTGGGGAAGATCTTGGAAAGTGATTCAATGGATTCAAGCAGTCTTCAACAACAAATTTTGGTGGCCCTAGATGATCTTGATCAGTCAAAATTTGAAGTCTGGAATGTGCAAGCAAATCTCATGAATGCTAAAAAATTAATTGAGTCATTGAAAGAAAAAATCAATAAGTCCATGGAGAAGAGAAGGGAACTCATTGATTAGATCAAGCAGAAAGAGAGTGAAAGCATTGAATATGAACAACTAAGTCAAGCCCTGAAGGAAAAGATAGAAGAATGTGAAAAGTTTGCTAGAGATAATGCAGTCCTAAAGCATGAGATGGAATCTATTATGATGAGGATGACCAAGGATATTGAAGACAAAAATAAGAATGAAAAGAAGCTTTCTCAATCCTTGAAAGATAAATTATAAGAATGCAACTGAATTACTGATGGATTCAATCAATTGGAGCTTGAATTGGAACAGTCCAAAAATAATCAAGAAGAGCTTGAAAATCATATCGTTGATCTTAGAGATGAACTTGCTACTGCAAATGAATTCAAGGAGAAGTTCAAGATTATCTTAGCCAAGCTTGGTGAACTAATTAAAAGTTAGAGGAGTAAAGGTGACAAGCGAGGTCTTGGATATGAAGAAGGAGAAAGTTTTAGATATGAAGAAAGGAGATTTAGGCAAGCAAATCAGATGAAAAAAGCTGGAAAGTATCCAGTAAGACACCTAATGCTCAAAGGTTCAATGGTTACTATTTTTTTTGTAATAAATTTGGTCTTATGGTGGCTCAATGTAGAAACAAAATGAATCCAAGTGGTCCATCATTCTTAGGTCAGTGCTTTAATTGTAGTAAGTCTAGTCATAAGTCAAATGAATGCAAAAATATGATGAACAACTTTTATAGAGATGTCAGATGTTATACATGCAATAGATTTGGCCATATTGCTAACTAGTACAAATCAAGAGAAAATCAATGGAATAATTGGTTTGGAAAGAGAAATTTGGTGTGCTCCAATTGCAACAAATCCAGTCACATTGCTAGATTCTGCAGAAGGGGTCTCGTAAATCAAGTGAGAAACATGCAAAAGGATGGAAAGGGAAAAGGAAAATTCACTATAGATGAGATCAGGAAGCAAATGAAGAAGATATGGGTAAAGAAGAGTCCATCTATTGCAGGAAATGATTCCACACTGGAATTCAGTCCTGGTAATTCCTCTAGGAATTAGATTAAGGCCTCTGGCCTAGGGGGAGTTCTCAAGAAAATACTTCAAACCCCCTATCGATAGTTGGTACCGGGATATGGATGAGTGCAATGATTTCATTGATGATCTATAGATGTTGAAATTGTTGGAGAGAGTATTTATGCATAATTGAAGGTCTGTAGAAGAGTTATCTTTCTTAGTGTATGGAAATAGGGTATCTAGATGAGTTAGGGAAAAAGCATTTATTGTGATGAAATTTTAGGTGTGTGAATGATAAAAGGTCATTTGTATTCTTCATTTGTCACTTTGCACTTTGAGGAGAAGTTTGGAGAGCTCTAAAGTGAACTTTGGCGAATTGTGGTGAGATTCAAGTGTGAAGGTGATTCAACGATAAAACTCTAATTTGGAAAAAAGGTATTTAATGGAAAAACTTATGAACTTGTGAATTTGTGAAAATGGTTGCTCCGTTGGTAGTTGATATCAAGGATAGACCCCATCCAAAATTCAAGTGGCATCAGAATTAGATTAAGGCCTCTGGCCTAGGGGGAGTTCTCAAGAAAATCCATCAAACCCCTTGTCGGTAGTTGGTACAAGGATATGGATGAGTGCAATGATTGCATGGATGATCAATAGATGTTGTTGAAACAGTTGGAGAGAGTATTTATGTAGAATTGAAGGTCCATAGAAGAGTTATCTTTCTTAGTGTATGGAAACAGGGTATTCAGATGAATTAGGGAAAAAGCATTTATTGTGATAAAAATTTAGGTTTGCAAATGATAAAAGGTCATTTGTATTCTTCATTTTTCACTTTGCACTTTGAGGAGAAGAATTTTGGAGAGCTCTGAAGTGAACTTCAGAAAATTGTGGCGAGATTCAAGTGTGAAGGTGATTCGGCGATCAAACCCTAATCTGGAAAAAAGGTATTTATCAAAAAAAACTTATGAACTCGTGAATTTGTGAAAATGGTTGCTCCATTGGTAGTTGATATCAAGGATAGACCCCGTCCAAAATTCAAGTGGCATCCTTTCAAATTTGTTGAGACTGATCCCCTAGGTGTATTTTTTTTTGTTTTGTACGACGTCTTGCATATTGAAGACATTAGGGCATACATTCATGCAAATATTGAGGAGTTAGGGAGCTCACAATTGTTGAATTTGTATTCAAATCATATAGTTGGAGAAGATTTCAAGGTAAAACCTGCATTCAAAACCTTAGAGGAGAAGAAATTCACGCAGATTGTAAAATTTCCTGTGTTTGATGAAAGTGAATGGGTCTAGTATATTTTGAGTCGAGTTCATGCTGAATTTATGTGGTTGAGTCAACCTTTTAAGATGACAAAAGAATCCATAAGCATTGTTACTAGTTTAAATTCCTTTGGTGGGTTGCCGATTTTGAAGTCCATGAAGAACTAGATAGTTACTGATGCAACTGGTTTAGTGTTTGATAAAAGAGCTATGACAATTGATGATATTATTGAAGTGGATATCAAATTTGCATTGATGGTCATTGGTTACAAGATTATCATTCCAGTTGGGATAATTTTGTATATGGTACAACTATCTATGCAACATATCAGATGGTGAAGGACAATGCAGAGTATGATCTATGTGAGCTACTTAGAAGCTAGTTAATGGAGAATCTTGGAAAAATCAAGAAATATAAGAAGAATTCCTTCAAATATGGTCATTTATTGTTGTGTTTATTCTTTTATTTCATGAATGAAGTTCCAAGAGTTAGAAGAGTGCATTGGAAAGGTGATAAGCCTATAGTTGTTCATATTAGAGACATGTTATACAACATTGGTGATAGTAAAGCTAGGAAAACTTCAATATGGGGTTATTTCAAGAACTTTCAGAATGAAATTCAAGCTAGGGAAAGGATTCCTACTTCTATTGTGGAGAAGTATAAGGACACAATTTTCTTTATGGTTGGCATTGATCAATGCTTGATGGACATTGTTGATCCTAGAATGGTCTGGATTATGCCAATGGGCTATGAAGTTGAGGAGAACATCTTGGAATTGTATGCACAACATTTGTTGGGTAAACCTAAAGATCCGACAAAAGAGAGGTTTGGAACCTATGAAGAAAAAGATATGCAAGTACATGAGTAGTTGAAGAAACCTATGATAGTCCAGAGAGTAAGAAAGGAAGTTGAAGCCTTTGCAGAGACCATGGGTATATCTGCAGAAGCAGTGAGAGAAGCTAGAAGAAAGAGAGAACAAGTTGAATTAGGAGAGCCTACTAGAACTGAATCTACTAGTTTGGCAATATCTTCTACCCATACTAGATCTACAAGAAGCTCTACTCTCACATCTGGTCTTGAAAAGAAGTCAACCCCTATGAAAAATCAAGCCAAGGAATCCTATAAGAGGAAGAAGGAGAAGAGCACAAGATTCTATGTTGTTGTCTCAAAAGATGAAGAGACTGAATCTGATGAAGAGGTAAGGGAAATAAAGCATATGGGCACCCAGGAAATGAAAGTCACTAAGGACAAGTGATAGGGTAGGGTTGGATGGAACACTCATTGTTCCATGCTCTGGGTCTCACCTTGGAAAACTCCTTTGTTGTCTTTCTCCACCACCTTAACCTATAGGCCCTAATGCTTGTTAGGCACCCCTAGTTCTCTTGGCCAACCCTACTATCATCTCCATTTCACTAACTAAGCCAATCTTGGTGCTCTCTCTGCCATTCTTTCCTTAGCCCTTAATCTTCCTAAAGGCTAGCTAAATCTCCAACCTTCACTAATTTGATGTAGGGGTGTGTGATGTCTCCCATGGCTTCAAAACCTTCCCCTTAGGGTTCTTGATCATCCACCAATCTCCATTTCTCCATCGCTCTCACCAAACCCTATTCTAGGGTTTAAAAAGTCTACTAGCCTTGAGCCCCAATTAGGCCTCCTAACCTGAGAAAAGTGGATTAATCTCCAATCTCCCTAAAGAAAATCACAACATTCCCATGGGGTTCCTAGTTCATTTTCCTGCCTCTCAAATATTTTAGAGATTATAGGCCTTCATTTTCTGTACACAGGCGTAACCCTCATTTTGTAAGAATTAGGGCTTTTTAGGCCATTTCCTAACCACACAGTGAACTGTCAGCTTTTCCCAATCACCAAATGGAATGGTAAAACCTCTTCCTTCCTACCAAGCCTTTGTAAGGCATTTGTCTACCTCTCCACACTGTGACTTGATAGGGAAAGATCAACCCCTGCAAAACCAAGTGCTTTGTTCACACTGTCTTTCCTAACTGGGCACTGTCAAGCTCGCTTAGGAGAAATTTTTTTGCATGATACTTTGACTCCTACATACTCCTAGCCATAACCTATTTATATACATGGAGCTTAGCCACATTCCCAATAGGCTCGTACTCAAAGTACAGTGGTAATGCAAGCTAAAACCCCATTTTTCACAGTCTAACAGTCAGAACAACAATTAAAGAAAGAACAAGGTATTTACAAGAAAACTTGAAAGTGAATAACCTACTATCTACTATTCTAAATAAATGCTTGAAAATAAATTTCACTACATTCTAAACTGTACAAAATGCCATATTCAATCCATTAATCTACTGACTCAAAAACAGGAACAAAATAGGGAATGCACACTCCAAAATACTGTTGTTTTCTTGATTCTCAATTAATTACAAACTCCACTGATTCCAACCCCAATTCCAAATCAAGGTCCTCCTTTTAAAGGTTCATAAAAATGGTTATTTCTCCCCTTGGTCGGATATAACCACCACATTAGGCCAAAATTGCATAGATGCAACATTTTGGGCTTTATTTCCAATTCCTAGTGAATCCTAGTGGAAAAAAGTTGCAAAACTCATCCATTCTACCATGAGCTACTGATCAACCTTCCTTCTAACATATTCTAACACTTCTAACTCAAATATAAATGGTCAACATGACCTTAAAGCATTAAAACCACAAAATTTCATCCTAGGCTCACAAATTTGCCTAGTGCTACCTAATACTTCCTAGGTGCTCCTGCACCAACAAGCCCTTTGGTGAAGAGGAGAAAGAAAAGAAGAAGATGAAAATAGTCAAATCAGGTATGTCTATAGAAGAAGTGGAGAAAGCCTTGATTAAGTATGGTAATCTTAGGCCTCTTTGTGAATAGTATGACACCTTTGACAGTGTCAGTCAAAGAGTTCTTGAGGAAGCTTCAATAAAATACTTGAATAATTTCAATACAACTCTTATTGAAATAATGTCTAAGTTACCCAAAGGTCTATATGAATTTTTAGAAATGAGAAGAGTGAATGCAAGGAGAGAAGAAGAGAAAATGGGAGAATAGATACTTGTTGATCTGTGTCTAGTGATGTCATTAGAAGAGATGAAGAATATTCTAAATGAAGCTAAAAGGGATTTTAAGAGAAAAACAAGGGTGAACAAGTTGACGATTGGAGAGATTGAAGAGGTGGCAAGGGATACTAAGAAAATCCTTAAGGAAATTTTGTTAAAGAACAAATACAATGTTGTCTCTAAAGAAGTGGATGTTGAAGATGTTTCATCTGATCCGGTAAATGAAAAAGGAAGAGAAGATGCATTTGAGGATACTCTGAATCCTCTAGATATACATGATGCTGAAATTCCTATGGAGACTGAAGCTCCTAAAGTTGTGTCTGTTGAAGAAAAAGAGATTCCTGAAGCTATGAAAGAATCAGTGACTGAAGAGAAGAAGGACATGAAGTGAAAGAGATTCTTGTGGAATCAAAAGACACTGCTAAGGTAGTAAAGGAGTTCTTGGAAGAGCAACAAGAATAGTTTGATCATGAATTAATTAAAGGTCCTATCAACTTCGCTACTTTTTCTCCCATTGAGAAGTTGAAAGTTGCATCGTTTGCACAAGCCAAGGCAAGGGAAGAAATTTTGAAATCACATATTGAAGATAGTGAGTTGTTGAATCTTGCATTTGGTATTTTGGAGAAGATTATTCCTTCATATGTCAAGGATTCATCTGATTCCCCATCTAGTTAGTTGAAGAAGCTTTTCAATTCTATAAGTACTCACTTTGAGGCACTTGAGAAGTCAGCTGTTGATAAGGTTTAGAAGGAGTTTGATGCTAAAAGGTTCGGTAGATTAAAAGGAATGACAGCTAATGATAAATATTTGTTAGCTACCTGTGTGAAGAATATTCAAATTGATTTTTCTGAAGGTGGTAAAACTTATAAGTCATGTTTATCTTTATGTAATTTCACTAAGTATATTGAAAAGCAAATGAAAGAATGTGGGAAACAGTTAGCAGAATATCACTCAAGCATTTGATCCTCTAACCGTTTATGTTGGAAAGCAAGAAGGTCAATTCATATCCCTGCTTGACAAGATCAAAATTCTAAAGCATGAAGAAGGAAAAAATGTTGAAATGGTTTTTGAGCTTAGAGGACTAATTGGTCCAAAGATGGAAACAATGTTGAGTGCATTGAAGGAAGAACACGATGCTATGGTGGTTAGTGATCTAGTGAACCTTGAATCAATAGAGATGCAATCTTATCTATTATGTGGTCACATGACTATCTTGGAGAGTCTCAAGAAGGGTTGGGACACAAGTTTGAACTTGTTGAAGACTGATTTTGCAGATATTTTCAAGTTTGTGTAAGTTGTAGAAACAAGTTTGTACATATGCAACAATCTGTTTGATTTTTGGTATGTGGATTCCCCATCTTTTCCATTGATGTCAAAGGGGGATAGTGGAACAGTGAAAAATGTATATTCATCTCAAGGGGAGTTGTAATTTTGAGTTGTGATTGAAGATCTTTTTGAAGTTTTGATGGTTGGAAGTGTATTTATGTTGGTACCCAACACTTAGTCATTTTTCACTAAGTGTTGCCATCAATGCCAAAGGGGGAGATTGTTGGCAAGAGACACTAAATTTTTTTTTTGGTGTTGTCATTGATGGCAACCCTAGTCAATGATTGTATCTGCACATCATCATTTGATCATACCGAAAGTCAAATTGAAGATCAATGATTAACTGTCAAGTTAGAACAGAGCATTCGACATAATTGTGTTCATCGATTCATGTGCAGATTTTCTATTATTATTTTGAGTTGTGGATCTTAGGGAAGGTTGTTTGGTATATGATCTTTGTTATTCTTGAATCTTAGAGCCTTGTATTGATCCGTGTGCAAGTTAGAAGATCTAGATGATTAAAAAAAAAATTAACATTACATGAAGGCTGACTAAGTGAGTGTAGTGTGTCGCAGATGTTTGAGGAGTAATTGTTTAAGTATTTTGTGTTCGAGCATGCTAATTTGGGTCATCACTATGTTGTGTCCAACTTTGGTGGGTATACATTCAAGATTATTTGTGGATTGAGCCGTCATTTTGTAAATATTTTTCTATTTTGTTGAAGCTGACGTGTAGTGATTAAACCCTTAATAGTAGATATATATAAGCGATCAATTATATCATTTTTATGTATGTACAAAGTGTGTTGGTGTGTGTTGTGAAATTTAGAAGGTTTGTAAGGTGATTATGCATAGTTTCACTTGTTCATAAAAGGATTTGTGATGCGATTTAGAGCAGAACATAGCAGAAGAGCAGAATCAAATAGAAGGTCAAGAATTCAATCTATGAGCTTAACTGGTACTATTCTCAAGCATTTGTAGATGTTATTTCATAGTTCACTAATCTAGTTTTCTTTTGACATTGATTGTAGGGTAGTGAGCCTTTCTTTTTTTGAGCAATGAGCTTTAGGCAGTATGCCTAAATGCAAGTGCATTCCCATTTTGTAAACATTCATTTTGAGTATACTCAGATCATATTGTGGATTGACCTCCACCATGATTTTTCCCCTAATAGGGTTTCCACATAAAAAATCCTTGTGTTATGGTGTTGTGGTTGTTTGTATTAATTTCATGCATCTTTCTTTTGATTGAATGTTATAAGTGCTTTGAAGATTAGATTAATAAAGTTAAAAATTGTAGAAAACTGATTCACCCCCCCCTCTCAGTGTTCCTTGAATCCAACACCCAAAATTATATACAGATTTTGATATTCCCATTCGGTTTGGCCATAGGAACTATGTTGGATATCTAGTCAGAGTAGTCAATAGGTTTGATAAATACAACTTCCAACAATTTCTCAAGTTCTTTATTGACGAGCAAGGCCACTTGGGGATGCATTTTTCTTAGCTTTTGTTTAACAAGTTTGGCATCTGGATGGACATCCAAATGGTGTACAACCAATGTGAGATCTAGTCCTAACATGTCTGAATAAGTCCATGGGAAGTTGATAATTCCTTCCTTTAACAAGTTGATGATGATAGAATGCTCTTCCTCTAACAATGATTTGGCTATATAGGTGATTTTGGGGTCTTCTTCTATTCCTAACTTGACTTCTTGTGTCTCTTCAATCAGGATGGAAGACCATTCAGAAATATGAGTTCCAATAAGGGGAAGATGAACATCCCCATCCTCTAGTGTCTCATCGAGGTTTTCACTATCAGATAAACCCTTTATTTTTACTTTTGATGAGTCAGGGAGCGCCTTTGGGAGGTTTTCACTAGATGACCCTTTTTTGTACTTTGTTTCTTCTTAATTTTACGGTTAGAGTGTTCACCTTCCCACATCCCCATAAGATGCACGTAATTTTCCACTAAAGGAAAAGTGTCTATAGGTTTGCTACTTCGTAAGTCCCAATCTGTTATGAAATAACTTGCACAATAGAAGAATATGATATGAAATATGCTGCAAATACTTGATAATAAATGAGAATAACAAGCCACTTCGAGGGGGAAAACCTCCAAATATCTCTAATGAGAACACACTTCACAACTTGATGATGAAATAAGACACAACCTCCTATATATACCTATTTATGCCAAGGATATCACCTAGGATGATTTAGACACACCTATATAAGACTTAGGCTGACCTAAACAACTAAATAACAATATACTAATGATAATATGACTTAATAGAGAGTTAATATAGCCACAAGCCAACTATTCATAACCCAATGTACAATAATATTAAGGGTGTAGCATGCCCCCCTTCTTCAAAGAAGCATTGTCCTCAATGCTAATCAAGTTTGGAAACTTTTGAATGAACTCGTCTTCCCATGTGGCATCTTCAACTAGTAACTTCTTCCATTGGATGAGATACTCAGTGATAGTTCTATTCCTCAGCTTCTTTGTGTGTGTTTGACGAATGCACTCTGGTTCCAAAATGATTCTTCTTTCTTCATCCAGCTCGGGAATTGTTGTTTGAGTGAGAATATTATGCCCAATTACCTTCTTCAAATAGGAAACATGAAAAACTAGATGTATCTTTGTTGTTGGTGGCAACTCAAGCTTGTAGGCAACACTACCGATCTTTTGCATGATTTGGTATGGACCATAATACTTTGGAGATAACTTATTATTCTTTCTTTGTTGCTTTAGTGAGATTTGCTTATAAGGCTGCAATCGCAAGAAGACCCAATCCCCAACTTCAAAACTTCTTTCACTACGATGTTGGTCTACCTGTTGTTTCATTCAATTTTGTGCCATGGCTAAATTCTCCTTAAGTCCTGAAAGTACTTGTTGTTGATGAAGCAAGTGGTCCTCTACTGCCTGAACTATTGGGGACACCTTAATTGATGATGTGATGGAAGGAGGATGATATCCATAAAGTGTCAAAAATGGAGACATTTTTTATGAGCTATGAAAAGAAGTGTTATACCACCATTCCGCAAGTGGTAGCCAATCTACCCACTGAGACTATTTCTCTGAAGTGAAACAACGTAGATATCCTTCCAAAAACTTATTAACAACCTTTGTTTTCCCATCTGATTGAGGGTGGTATGAAGAGCTAAGAGCCAATTGAGTACCCAAACATGAGAATAAATCTTTCCAAAAGTGACTAGTGAAGATAGGATCACGATCACTAACAATAACTTTAGGTGTACCATGTAGCTTTTGGATATTCTCCAAAAAAGCTTTAGCCATTGCACTTGTTGTAAAAGGATGTGCTAATGCAATGAAATGTGCATATTTAGTGAGCCGATCAACTACCACCATGATGACATTATGACCTTTAGATTTGGGAAGCCCTGTGATGAAGTCCATGGATACCTCTTCCCAACGCTGGCTAGGAATAGATAAGGGTTGCAAGAGACTTGGAGTCTTAATTGTCTCCCATTTATGCCTTTGACACACCAAACATTCAGCCACAAATTTTTGAACATCACCCTTTAGCCCCTCCCAAAAGAAATCTTGCTTGACTCAATGATATGTCTTCAAGAATCCTGAATGACCACCCACTGGAGACTCATGCAACTCTGTGAGAATCTTGATTTTAAGGTTGGAATTCTTGTAGAGATACAAATGATCTTTATACCAAAGAGTATCTCCCTTCCAACAAAACTTATCGGAACTACTAGGATCACTTTTTAATTGCTTGATGAGATTACTTGTCACAACATCATTTTGCCACTCTGCTTTGGCTTCCTCCACCCAATTTGCTTGTAATATTGAAAGGGCACACAATAAGGCTTCCTCTTTCTCATCCTTCCTTGACAGTGCATCTGCGACAATATTTTATTTCCCTTTCTTATATACAATCTCAAAGTCATATCCTAACATCTTAGTGACCCATTTTTGTTGCTCTTCAGAAGATAGTCGTTGTTCCAAAAAATATTTTAGGCTATCATGATGTCTTAACCTTGAAATGTCTACCCAATAGATAAGGCGCCATTGTTTCCCTTGCATGCGATGTGCTAGCATTTCCTTCTCATAAATAGGTTTTAGTTGATTCTTACCTTTTAATTACGACTCTGAAAAGCAATTGGTCAACCTTCTTGCATGAGCACTGCTCCTATCCCATTTCTAGAAGCATCACATTCCACAATGAATTCCTTGGTGAAGTCAGGAGTGGCAAGTACTGGAGTTGTACACATAGCCTCCTTCAATCTCTCAAATGTTGTATTGGCAGACTCATTCCAATGAAAGGAATCCTTCTTCAATAGAGTGGTGAGAGGTGCTGCTATACTACCATAATTCTTCACAAATCTTGTATAGTACCCTATCAATCCCAAGAATCCTCTCAGTTTCTTAATGGTTTTTGGAATAGGCCATTCCATGATAGCCTTAATTTTGTTAGGGTCCACCTTTACTCCTTCATGTGAAACTATGTGTCCCAAATACTCCACCTCCTTAAGACCAAAAGCACACTTGGATGGCTTAGCATAGAGTTTATGATCTTCAAGTATTTGTAATGCTTGGTCCACATGTTGCAAATGTTCTTCCCAAGTCTTGCTATAAATTAATATATCATCAAAGAATACTAACACAAACTTTCTCAAGAACTTCTTAAAAATGGAATTCATCAAACTTTGGAATGTAGATGGTGCATTGGTAAGACCAAATGGTATCACCAAAAATTCATAATGACCCTCATGAGTCCGAAATGCTATCTTACAAATATCTTCCTCCTTAATCTGAATTTGGTGATAACCAGATCTAAGATCTAACTTGGTAAAAAACATAGCTCCATTTAATTCATCTAGCAAATCATCAATGACTAGAATTGGAAACTTATCTTTAATGGTGTACATGTTGAGCACTCTATAATCTAGACACATGCGCCAAGTATCATCCTTCTTGTGTACCATCACCACAGGCGAGGAATAAGCACTTTGGCTATGCCTGATGATTCCTGCCTCTAGCATCTCTTCAACAATCTTTTCTATCTCACTCTTTTGAATGTGTGGATACCTGTAAGGCCTGATGTTCGGTGGTTGGCTCTCTGGGACTAACTGTATGGAATAATCATGATCCCTCTTAGGAGGAAGTCCTTTAGGCATATCTCCAAGAACAACTGAGTAACAATCAATTATAGCTTGCAAATCTAGATGAGTAGGAGTATTAGATTGAGAGACTTCTAATGAACATAGTTGGGCCACAAATCCATCCACTCCTTTCTTAAGCAACTTTTTCATTTGATGAGAGCTTACCATTTGTGGAGATTTTCCCTTCAACCCCCTTAGCTCTACTAGCCTTCCTTCTGATTGAAATCTCATGAATAGTTCTTGGAAGTTCATCTCAATTGTTCCTAATGTAGTAAGCCATTGTACTCCCAAAACAATATCTACTGCACCCATGGATATCGCATACATTGGGGTATCAAGTTGATAATCTCCCATGGATAATTTAATGCTATGACACTTCCATAAACAACTAGCTGTACCACCATCTACAATCAAAACTTGAAACTCTGGAGCTAGATATATGAAACAATTTAGATGAGTAGCTAACTTTTTGTTGATGAAATTATGAGTACTACCTGAGTCGATCAGCACTGTTACCTTTTGCTTCTTTAGGAACCCCACCACCTTGAGAGTTTGTGGAGCGCTAAAACCTGAGAGTGAATGGAAAGAAATGATTGGTTGAGAATCATGTGATTCCTCATTTGACTCCCTTTCATCTTCTAGTATGGGTTCCTCCTCTTCTTCCTCATTGGGACCTTCAATATAAAAAAATTTCTTTTCACTACATTTATGTCCTCGACTGTATTTGCTATCACAATTGAAACACAAGCCTTTTACTCTTTTCGCCTCAATTTTTTATGGAGTCAACTTAGTAGGTTGTGTTGAATACCCTTTCTCTCTTGTCACATTAGCCCCTTGCTTCTTAGGAATCAAATACTTCTCCTCTACCCTGCGTGCTAAGATAAAAGACTCATTTATGGAACTAGGTCTAAACATGCGTACCTCATGTTGAATGTGATCCTTGAGACCACCCAAGAATAAGTCATTCAATTTTTCCTCCGTAATTGTATCCACCCTTAAGGATAGATTTTGGAATTGCTGAATATAATCCTTAACTGATCCTGTTTGTTGAAGTTTAGCTAGTTGGCTGAAGAAGTTGTCTGTGACACTATTGCTATATTGTGCTTAGGTTCCTCTATAAAATTGACCATGAGACAGTGAGCCCACATTTTTACTGATGAATTCAAAACAGTGATACCAAATGAATTGATCACGAGTTCTAGATATAAAGGAAGCCATCATGACCTTTTGTCCATTTTAGGGATTTGGTGTACTTCAAAAATTCTCCATTTGGTTTATCCATGTTAGAGGATCCTTACCACCATCGAACTGGCATATATCCACCTTTGGAAATAAATTCCTAGATCCCATAGGAGTACTAAATCTTGTGTCAGTAGTAGCTGACCTAGAATTTTCACCTTGGCCGCTTGAGAACTCCTTTCTTGATTCAGCCCTGTAGGTGCTTAACATGTTTCGTATGTCTGATATATCTCCTCTTAGGTCACACATATCCATATTAATTGAGGAAATGTCTTCCTTGACCTTATTTATTTCCTCATTATGAGTAATATCCTCAATTTTTTCACCATCCTTATCAGGAGTCTTCCCCAGAGTGACATTCTTTTTACCCCTTGTTGAAGGCCCCAGCATGATGGAAACCACTAATGTTGAAATAAATCACACAAATGAAACTTAAATTATCTCAAATTTTTATCGTAATCTCCTTTATTATGTCTTCAAAAACCCAATAAAAATCAAACTCCAATTCAACAAGATGTACAAGATATGTAGATTTCAAAAAATAGTGTAGAAACCCTAATTCTGCAATAATTCACTTAATTCTACTCAAATTCTTCTAAAATCTGGACTGTAGCTTCTTCAATATGTTCTTCAAAAACCCTTTAAAAATCAGAAATTTTTTCCAAAATCTAAAGATATGCTCTTCCCAAAATGTAGCTAGAATTGAGAAAACTAGCCTCTATGGTTGCCAAGATCATGCTTTGATGCCACTTGTATGAAATAAATTGCACAATAGAAGAATATGATATGAAATATGCTACAAATACTTGATAATAACTGAGAATAACAAGCCACTTCGAGGGGGAAAACCTCCAAATATCTCTAATGGGAACACACTTCACAACTTGATGATGAAATAAGACTCACAACCTCCTATATATACCTATTTATGCCAAGGATATCACCTAGGCCGACTTAGACACACCTATATAAGACTTAGGCCGACCTAAACAACTAAATAACAATATACTAATGATAATATGACTTAATAGAGAGTTAAGATAGCCACAAGCCGACTATTCATAACCCGATGTACAATAATATTAAGGGCGTAGCACAATCAATAAGGTCGGGGTGGCAAAGGGAAAGGTTGATGGTAAAGACTGATGTGGATTCAAAGAGGGAAGAGAGATCTACATCATCATATGAGAGTATAATGGCCTCTTATTTTGGTATGTCTTCAAGGAAATCATTATTTGTATTGACATTATTTGAAGTGCTAGTGGATGTTACAGGCCCCTTTTGCTTTTTTTCATAGCCTAAGCCCAAATTTCTAGGTCGCATAGGTGTGTCAATAGGTTACAATCTTCCATGTTCCTCTACAGCCAGACCTCCCCCTTGATAATTATATTTTTTAGCTAACTTGGACGCATGAGGATAAGTCTCTTGGAAATACTCAATAAGAAGGGGTGAAGGCTCAGGTTCTTCCCTGTATATCCATTGACTGATATCAACATTTGTCTGATCTTGTTGTGTTCCTAGGGATCGGAAAGTGGTAGACACCATGTTCTTAGAGTTGATTGTTATTGTCTTCTCTTCTTCCTTTATTGTAGACTGAGAAGGTTGGCCATAGGTATGAGGAGATGGTGGCATTGTTTCCACTTTTAGAGTCGTATGCATCTTGTATTCTCCACAACCTTTATCTATGATCTGGACCCTGGTGATGGTGGATTCAGATGTAGTAGATAGAATGGATGATGTGGTGGATGATGAATTAGAGGATGGATTGGAAGATGATGCCTGAGGTGCCCCCACTTCAACTCCTAGACAATATCTAGAGTGGGGGAAAGAAGCTTCTAAAGCATCAAAATATTCAAAAGGTTGTGGATTTGCTTGTATGATTACGTCTATCCCATTGTATGAGAATTTCAAGCATTGATGGTAGGTGGACGAAGTGGCCTTCATGGCATGGATCCATGGGAAACCAAGGAGAAGGTTATATGGTAGGTCTAGATCAAGGACGTGGCATGTGGTGTACTATACAACGGAGCCAACCTGAATAGGAAGACAAATAATTCCTTTAGAGTTTCTCTCTGCATTATCATAAGCTTTGATGGTGATGGTTTGATTATTCAAGTCAGCATGGGTGTACCCTATCTATTTTATGAACTTTAGCATATAGAGGTTGAGGGCATAGCCATTATCTACTAGGACCTTTTTCACTTTATGGCGGGCTATAAGGAATTTGATGTGTACGATTATGGTTTGAATTGATTGACGACATATCATTTTGACTGAATCCCAGTTGATATGTGGATGATAGATGTCCTACTAAGGCTTGAAATTGGGTAGGATCTATATCATTAGGCACATGTGTATCCTGAAGAGCTTTGGTGAGGAT
>VDFB02086081.1:285435564-285549679 GCA_007258455.2 Sequoia sempervirens | reverse complement strand
GAAGACCCAATCCCCAACTTCAAAACTTCTTTCACTACGATGTTGGTCTACCTGTTGTTTCATTCAATTTTGTGCCATGGCTAAATTCTCCTTAAGTCCTGAAAGTACTTGTTGTTGATGAAGCAAGTGGTCCTCTACTGCCTGAACTATTGGGGACACCTTAATTGATGATGTGATGGAAGGAGGATGATATCCATAAAGTGTCAAAAATGGAGACATTTTTTATGAGCTATGAAAAGAAGTGTTATACCACCATTCCGCAAGTGGTAGCCAATCTACCCACTGAGACTATTTCTCTGAAGTGAAACAACGTAGATATCCTTCCAAAAACTTATTAACAACCTTTGTTTTCCCATCTGATTGAGGGTGGTATGAAGAGCTAAGAGCCAATTGAGTACCCAAACATGAGAATAAATCTTTCCAAAAGTGACTAGTGAAGATAGGATCACGATCACTAACAATAACTTTAGGTGTACCATGCAGCTTTTGGATATTCTCCAAAAAATCTTTAGCCACTACACTTGTTGTAAAAGGATGTGCTAATGCAATGAAATGTGCATATTTAGTGAGCCGATCAACTACCACCATGATGACATTATGACCTTTAGATTTGGGAAGCCCTGTGATGAAGTCCATGGATACCTCTTCCCAACGCTGGCTAGGAATAGATAAGGGTTGCAAGAGACTTGGAGTCTTAATTGTCTCCCATTTATGCCTTTGACACACCAAACATTCAGCCACAAATTTTTGAACATCACCCTTTAGCCCCTCCCAAAAGAAATCTTGCTTGACTCAATGATATGTCTTCAAGAATCCTGAATGACCACCCACTGGAGACTCATGCAACTCTGTGAGAATCTTGATTTTAAGGTTGGAATTCTTGTAGAGATACAAATGATCTTTATACCAAAGAGTATCTCCCTTCCAACAAAACTTATCGGAACTACTAGAATCACTTTTTAATTGCTTGATGAGATTACTTGTCACAACATCATTTTGCCACTCTGCTTTGGCTTCCTCCACCCAATTTGCTTGTAATATTGAAAGGGCACACAATAAGGCTTCCTCTTTCTCATCCTTCCTTGACAGTGCATCTGCGACAATATTTTATTTCCCTTTCTTATATACAATCTCAAAGTCATATCCTAACATCTTAGTGACCCATTTTTGTTGCTCTTCAGAAGATAGTCGTTGTTCCAAAAAATATTTTAGGCTATCATGATCTGTCTTAACCTTGAAATGTCTACCCAATAGATAAGGCTGCCATTGTTTCCACGCATGCAGTATTGCTAGCATTTCCTTCTCATAAATAGGTTTTAGTTGATTCTTACCTTTTAATTGATGACTCGAAAAGCAATTGGTCAACCTTCTTGCATGAGCACTGCTCCTATCCCATTTCTAGAAGCATCACATTCCACAATGAATTCCTTGGTGAAGTCAGGAGTGGCAAGTACTGGAGTTGTACACATAGCCTCCTTCAATCTCTCAAATGTTGTATTGGCAGACTCACTCCAATGAAAGGAATCCTTCTTCAATAGAGTGGTGAGAGGTGCTGCTATACTACTATAATTCTTCACAAATCTTGTATAGTACCCTATCAATCCCAAGAATCCTCTCAGTTTCTTAATGGTTTTTGGAATAGGCCATTCCATGATAGCCTTAATTTTGTTAGGGTCCACCTTTACTCCTTCATGTGAAACTATGTGTCCCAAATACTCCACCTCTGTAAGACCAAAAGCACACTTGGATGGCTTAGCATAGAGTTTATGATCTTCAAGTATTTGTAATGCTTGGTCCACATGTTGCAAATGTTCTTCCCAAGTCTTGCTATAAATTAATATATCATCAAAGAATACTAACACAAACTTTCTCAAGAACTTCTTAAAAATGGAATTCATCAAACTTTGGAATGTAGATGGTGCATTGGTAAGACCAAATGGTATCACCAAAAATTCATAATGACCCTCATGAGTCCGAAATGCTATCTTACAAATATCCTCCTCCTTAATCCGAATTTGGTGATAACCAGATCTAAGATCTAACTTGGTAAAAAACATAGCTCCATTTAATTCATCTAGCAAATCATCAATGACTAGAATTGGAAACTTATCTTTAATGGTGTACATGTTGAGCACTCTATAATCTAGACACATGCGCCAAGTATCATCCTTCTTATGTACCATCACCACAGGAAAGGAATAAGCACTTTGGCTATGCCTGATGATTCCTGCCTCTAGCATCTCTTCAACAATCTTTTCTATCTCACTCTTTTGAATGTGTGGATACCTGTAAGGCCTGATGTTCGGTGGTTGGCTCTCTGGGACTAACTGTATGGAATAATCATGATCCCTCTTAGGAGGAAGTCCTTTAGGCATATCTCCAAGAACAACTGAGTAACAATCAATTATAGCTTGCAAATCTAGATGAGTAGGAGTATTAGATTGAGAGACTTCTAATGAACATAGTTGGGCCACAAATCCATCCACTCCTTTCTTAAGCAACTTTTTCATTTGATGAGAGCTTACCATTTGTGGAGATTTTCCCTTCAACCCCCTTAGCTCTACTAGCCTTCCTTCTGATTGAAATCTCATGAATAGTTCTTGGAAGTTCATCTCAATTGTTCCTAATGTAGTAAGCCATTGTACTCCCAAAACAATATCACTCCATGGATATGTCGCATACATTGGGGTATCAAGTTGATAATCTCCCATGGATAATTTAATGCTATGACACTTCCATAAACAACTAGCTGTACCACCATCTACAATCAAAACTTGAAACTCTGGAGCTAGATATATGAAACAATTTAGATGAGTAGCTAACTTTTTGTTGATGAAATTATGAGTACTACCTGAGTCGATCAGCACTGTTACCTTTTGCTTCTTTAGGAACCCCACCACCTTGAGAGTTTGTGGAGCGCTAAAACCTGAGAGTGAATGGAAAGAAATGATTGGTTGAGAATCATGTGATTCCTCATTTGACTCCCTTTCATCTTCTAGTATGGGTTCCTCCTCTTCTTCCTCATTGGGACCTTCAATATAAAAAAATTTCTTTTCACTACATTTATGTCCTCGACTGTATTTGCTATCACAATTGAAACACAAGCCTTTTACTCTTTTCGCCTCAATTTTTTATGGAGTCAACTTAGTAGGTTGTGTTGAATACCCTTTCTCTCTTGTCACATTAGCCCCTTGCTTCTTAGGAATCAAATACTTCTCCTCTACCCTGCGTGCTAAGATAAAAGACTCATTTATGGAACTAGGTCTAAACATGCGTACCTCATGTTGAATGTGATCCTTGAGACCACCCAAGAATAAGTCATTCAATTTTTCCTCCGTAATTGTATCCACCCTTAAGGATGGATTTTGGAATTGTTGAATATAATCCTTAACTGATCCTGTTTGTTGAAGTTTAGCTAGCTGGCTGAAGAAGTTGTCTATGACGCTATTGCTATATTGTGCTTGGAGTTCCTCTATAAAAATTGACCATGAGACAGTGAGCCCATTTTTACTTTGATGAGTGCAAAGCCAGTGATACCAAATGAATTGATCTGGTTCTAGATATAAGGAAGCCATCATGACCTTTTGTCCATTTGGGATTTGGTGTACTTCAAAAAAATTCTCCATTTGGTTTATCCATGTTAGAGGATCCTTACCATCGAACTTGCGCATATCCACCTTTGGAAATAAATTCCTAGATCCCATAGGAGTACTAAATCTTGTGTCAGTAGTAGCTGACCTAGAATTTTCACCTTGGCCGCTTGAGAACTCCTTTCTTGATTCAGCCCTGTAGGTGCTTAACATGTTTCGTATGTCTGATATATCTCCTCTTAGGTCACACATATCCATATTAATTGAGGAAATGTCTTCCTTGACCTTATTTATTTCCTCATTATGAGTAATATCCTCAATTTTTTCACCATCCTTATCAGGAGTCTTCCCCAGAGTGACATTCTTTTTACCCCTTGTTGAAGGCCCCAGCATGATGGAAACCACTAATGTTGAAATAAATCACACAAATGAAACTTAAATTATCTCAAATTTTTATCGTAATCTCCTTTATTATGTCTTCAAAAACCCAATAAAAATCAAACTCCAATTCAACAAGATGTACAAGATATGTAGATTTCAAAAAATAGTGTAGAAACCCTAATTCTGCAATAATTCACTTAATTCTACTCAAATTCTTCTAAAATCTGGACTGTAGCTTCTTCAATATGTTCTTCAAAAACCCTTTAAAAATCAGAAATTTTTTTCCAAAATCTAAAAGATATGCTCTTCCCAAAATCGCCTTTAAAATTGAGAAAAACCTTGCCTCTATGGTGCCAAGATCATGCTTTGATACCACTTGTTATGAAATAAATTGCACAATAGAAGAATATGATATGAAATATGCTGCAAATACTTGATAATAAATGATAATAACAAGCCACTTTGAGGGGGAAAACCTCCAAATATCTCTAATGAGAACACACTTCACAACTTGATGATGAAATAAGACTCACAACCTCCTATATATACCTATTTATGCCAAGGATATCACCTAGGCCGACTTAGACACACCTATATAAGACTTAGGCCGACCTAAACAACTAAATAACAATATACTAATGATAATATGACTTAATAGAGAGTTAAGATAGCCACAAGCCGACTATTCATAACCCGATGTACAATAATATTAAGGGCGTAGCACAATCAATAAGGTCGGGGTGGCAAAGGGAAAGGTTGATGGTAAAGACTGATGTGGATTCAAAGAGGGAAGAGAGATCTACATCATCATATGAGAGTATAATGGCCTCTTATTTTGGTATGTCTTCAAGGAAATCATTATTTGTATTGACATTATTTGAAGTGCTAGTGGATGTTACAGGCCCCTTTTGCTTTTTTTCATAGCCTAAGCCCAAATTTCTAGGTCGCATAGGTGTGTCAATAGGTTACAATCTTCCATGTTCCTCTACAGCCAGACCTCCCCCTTGATAATTATATTTTTTAGCTAACTTGGACGCATGAGGATAAGTCTCTTGGAAATACTCAATAAGAAGGGGTGAAGGCTCAGGTTCTTCCCTGTATATCCATTGACTGATATCAACATTTGTCTGATCTTGTTGTGTTCCTAGGGATCGGAAAGTGGTAGACACCATGTTCTTAGAGTTGATTGTTATTGTCTTCTCTTCTTCCTTTATTGTAGACTGAGAAGGTTGGCCATAGGTATGAGGAGATGGTGGCATTGTTTCCACTTTTAGAGTCGTATGCATCTTGTATTCTCCACAACCTTTATCTATGATCTGGACCCTGGTGATGGTGGATTCAGATGTAGTAGATAGAATGGATGATGTGGTGGATGATGAATTAGAGGATGGATTGGAAGATGATGCCTGAGGTGCCCCCACTTCAACTCCTAGACAATATCTAGAGTGGGGGAAAGAAGCTTCTAAAGCATCAAAATATTCAAAAGGTTGTGGATTTGCTTGTATGATTACGTCTATCCCATTGTATGAGAATTTCAAGCATTGATGGTAGGTGGACGAAGTGGCCTTCATGGCATGGATCCATGGGAAACCAAGGAGAAGGTTATATGGTAGGTCTAGATCAAGGACGTGGCATGTGGTGTACTATACAACGGAGCCAACCTGAATAGGAAGACAAATAATTCCTTTAGAGTTTCTCTCTGCATTATCATAAGCTTTGATGGTGATGGTTTGATTATTCAAGTCAGCATGGGTGTACCCTATCTATTTTATGAACTTTAGCATATAGAGGTTGAGGGCATAGCCATTATCTACTAGGACCTTTTTCACTTTATGGCGGGCTATAAGGAATTTGATGTGTACGATTATGGTTTGAATTGATTGACGACATATCATTTTGACTGAATCCCAGTTGATATGTGGATGATAGATGTCCTACTAAGGCTTGAAATTGGGTAGGATCTATATCATTAGGCACATGTGTATCCTGAAGAGCTTTGGTGAGGATTTCTTGATGGATGGGGGAAGACTTAAGAAAATACAAAATGGATATTTGAGTGGGAGTCTTTCCAAGATGATCAAGGATATTATATTGGGAGCTCACAAGAGCTGGCTAGGATGATGTGGAAGGCCCATGAATGGATATGTAGGTGCAGCACATTGTGGGTCCTTACCTTTAACACAAATCTTGGATACACATGGCTCCACTTGGCTAATGCACATAACAATGCCATCATAGTTATAGGGTACATTTTTATAGCTAACATTGTTGGTGTTGTTATTTTGGCTATTATTACTGCTAGGCCCGGGATTAGGATTGGAGGTACTGGGACCTTGACTATGCTTGGGGAAAGAATTTTGATATATTTGCAATTGAGCATTGGATGATGTCACCTGATTTGCATCCACTACTATATCACCTCAATCTATAAGATCTTGGATATATGTTTTAAGTCCCTAACACTTGTTAGTGGAATGACCTTTAAATTTATGAAAGTCACAATACTCATTTTTCCTAGACTAGGTAGTTTTGGTTTGGACTCATCAAAAGTCTTAGTCACAGGATAAATGACTGGATAACTCACTTGTAGGAGCCTCTTGAAAATGACATCCAAGGGTTCTCCCAAAAGAGTGAAGGTACACTTGTTATTTCCTTGGTTATACTGATTGGACTATAAAGGAGGACATGACGCACCATGTGGCATAGATATAATATTGGAAACCGATGGTTGATTAGGTACATATTGTGATCTTTGTGAGGTTTTGGCTACTTGGACATGCTTTGTGTTAGTGACACCATCATTGACAACATTCTTGTTTTTATTCTAGTAGCAGGACTTATCCCCAGATGACTTATCCTTATCTAGGTTATAGATTTTAATTTGTTCCTTAGCAATGAGATCCCTCTCAATGATAGTTCATTTTTCTATGACTTTTGAAAAGGTTGTAACACAATTAAGGTTGAGATTATGTGCCATATTAGGATGGGCATTTGTAATGAAAACGGTCACCATATTCTTCTCACTAAGATGGGATTTTAGCCGACTAGCCAAGGCATGCCACCTTTGTAGGTAGCTTGCAAAGGTTTCTCCCTCATGTTGTTTTTCTTTTAGGACATATAAAGTATTGATGTCCTTTTCCAAGTTGAAGGAAAAGTGTGCAAAAAAAATTTCTGACAGATTTGTTAAAGAAGAGATGGACCCTTTTCAAAGACCCATAAACCAATCTAGAGCTATCCTCGTTAGACTCCTTTGGAATAATCATAGGAGATAATTGTCATTGTGCATGACTTCTTGTCAATGTGTATAAAATTCCTGCAAGTGGTTTCTTGGGTCACTCTTTCCTTTGTATTTATCAAACTTCAAAATTTCAAAGTGCTTAGGAAAGGGGACAAGTGAGATGGAGGGATCAAACAGATAGGGACAAATTTCTTCAAATTTGAAATAATTTTTGGATGTCCCTGCTTGCAAGTCCTTTAAGGCGGCTTTTATCTCTCCCCACTCCTTATTGATAGGTGTTGATGAAGGAGGATTGGTCCGATTGGACTGATTGTAAGGGGAATATTGTTGATACGATGAGGATGGGGTTGGGATGGTTTGATCAGACAATGGTGGAGGTAGATATGAAGGGGTTTGCTGATATTGATTGGGATATGTGGATTGGGGATTGGCATAAGCTTTCTGATATGGAGGTGGGGCTTGATAAGATGAGGAAGAGGTACCCTATTGATATGATGGTTGTGCTTGGTAATATGAGGAGGAGACAGCCTATTGGTATGATGGCTATTGTTGGGAGTACTACGGATTGGATTGGTAATTATAAGTAGTTTCTTGTTGGGAAGCATGAGGAAGCTGTTGTGGATTGGAGTGATGGTAGTAGACATTTTGGTGCGATTGTTAGGGATTTGTGTAAGGTGACTATTGTTGAGATTTTTGGGGATTGTGATAAGGATAATTGGGATTAGGATTGGATGTGGTGGGTTGCACATAATAAGTGCTTTGTGGGTGGTATAAGTATTGGACAGTAGGGTTGCCTGATGTTTATTGAAAGTATTGTTGCGATTGTGTTAGGATTTGTGTATGTTGAGGGGGTTGTTGGTAGGATGGTGAATGTTGATATGGAGGTCGAGATGGGATTTGGGGTTGTTGAGGGACTTAAAGTTTGTGCAGAGGTATTTGATAGGATGATGTTGGCTGGTGAGAAAAGAACTGCAATTCGTGAGGGGGTTGTGATGGGATACCTTGCGACTGGTGTGGAGGCTATTGTTGATGTTGTGACATAATATGTGCATGATGTGGGGGTTGCGAAGGAATTGAGGTATGTTGTGGAGGTTGTGATGGGGGTTTTTGTGGTGGTTGTTGATGAGGTGGTTGCGATGGTGGTGCCTATTGTGGGTTACCTTGAGGCTTATGCAAGGATGGGATACTACCTTGAGGTGGTTGTTAAGATGTGAATGCAGGTGGCAGTAAATTTGATGCAGGTGTAAATCTAGGAGGTGGAGGTGGCATAGCAAAAGGATTTCCCTCATTATTCCCTTGTAGTTGACCCGATTGGTTTGGTGGAAGAGGTGGTGCTTACAGTATGGGGGTGGAGCTTTGTGGGATGTTCATACCTAGCAGATTGGAAAGACTTTGTGGCATACCAAGACCAAGAGGATTGTTAGGATCAGGGCCTTAGGGAATGGTAGGATTAGGTGCTACCCCCATTATTGAAATTGGAACCCAAGGGGGTGGTATTGGGGGTGTTATTTGATAAAGAACAACATTTCCAAATTTTGGTTGATACCAGTCGTCTTGTGGTGGACCTTGGGGACATATGAATTACCTAGATCATTCTGATAATTTTGAGGATCTTGCAATATAGATGGTGCGAGAGGTGTAATGTTGACATATTTTGATAAGTTGAACCCCAATGATGACTTGATACCTTTCAGGAGTAAAGTGGTGAGGATCTTATCCCCACACTCATCAAGGAGATGATCAGTCATTTGTACATTTGTTGGATTACTAAGGTATTCATTGACCGTGAGCTTGGGTTGATTGACCATGCTTTCATCTAGGGGAGATTGATTAAGACCCTTAGTGTTAGATTGTGACGAGCCACCATTGGTGGGTTGATCCTGAGGGAGGTGAGGCTGAGCACCTTGGGACTATTGTTGTTCCATGAGCTTATTTGCTTGCAATCAGGTGGTAACCGGCATGAAAGTGTAAAATGACCAGATGTCCAAGATGACACTACTCCTTAAAATGCAATTAAATGATGACCTAAATGATAACTAAAGGATCGATTGGATTAGATGATTAATTGATTGATTGGATTAGATGGGATTATTTAGATAGTTGATGAGATTGGATTTGACTAGGTCGATTAATCAAATTGGATAATTGATAGGATTGGGTGATTGATTGGGTTGGATTCATGAGATTGACTCTAAACCAAGTGTATGGGTTTAACTAGTTGGCATATGATGTTGTTGATCATATTGGATTACAAAAAGTATGATTATGACTCTAAATCTACCTCAAGATGGAAGTAGATTGATTGGGCCACGAGTGATTACTAACTTAGGATAGATAACAATCCTAAGTGCAAATGATGATGATTAGGATCAGACACCTAAGCGAACTTGGATAAAAACCTCTAAAACTAGGTCTAAGAGATTGGGATTGATGAACCAATGATGGATATGCGGTCTAGGGATGTCCTAAGATGCACCTATATGATTTTATTGATGAATTGATGACCTTTGGAAAATGCAGACGAACTAAAATGACGATTATGGGTGGATGGATGGTGATAAAAAATTTTGATCACGAGAATGGACTCAAAAAAATAGGCTTTCAGTGTCCCAAAGTATTAACTCTCAGAAGTTTTGTATGGGAAACGCATACGCCTTTGTGTGTAGTAGGATTTCCCTTCCAAGTGACGAGATCACCTATCTAAAGGTCAACGAATTCACCTCTGTGTAGCATAAGTTCACCTATCTAGGTCACATGATCACCATTCTGGGACACAGGATCATCTAAATATTTGGTCGCTCAAAAGAAACAGATGGGAATGGGAAATAAAATCTCCTATCTATGGTTCAAGATTGCCTCTTCCTTGAGATGTACAGATGGGGAATGGAAACACCTATTATGAGATCGCCTATCGGACAAGCAGGACCACCTATGTCTTGAACTATATGCGAAAGAATGGTGCAGACGGATGTGGGATTTCCCCTGCAGACTATAGTTTCACCTATTCTAAGGGATGTACAAGCGGGGAGACATGGACAAGATGTAGGATCACCCCTGTGGACAACAAGGTCACCCAAGAAGGTGACAAGATTTCCTATTCTAAGGAAATAGGCAGACTCAAAAGGTACGGACTTGACATAGACTCACCTAAAAGGATGGCGAGATCACCTATTTAGGAAACAAGCAAATGTGGGGTCATCTAACTAAGGGACCCACAATCAAATTCGCCCTTGACAAGGGTGAGTTTGCCTAAAGGATGACCTAGACTAGACTCGAGACACAGTATCACCCCTTTTAGGGAAAAATCGCCTTTCCACAATGCAAGTTTTCCCTTGTGAGAATAAAAATCACCACTAACAGAAGGGATATACTATGGCAAAGGACTCAAACATGACAAAAAAAAAGTAGAATGGTTGGACTGACTCGAACTAATGATAAGCACTGGTATTGCACAAAGAAGAAACTCTAAGCAATACAATCCTAAAATTAGTGATAAAGGGTTTAGAGGCTTGATGTAGGCCCACCACCTTGAGGGGACACCCCAAGGTTAATACTGTATGATACCAAGGTGGTTCTCTAGATCACCCTTTCTTACGAAGGCAGATAGCTAGCAATTTAGTGGAACAGGTTCATCAATAGATGCCATGGGCTCACCTTCACACTCTCTCTCAAAGACTATCATAGCCCACCATGAGGATTTCTATCTCAACCCAAGGGAGTATGTGGTGAGTAACTTTGGGGTGTGGTGCACATCCCCTGCACTACACCAAGTTGCATCTAAAACAAGGGTCTCTAACTAGGATAAATAGGCTATCTCGTGCATCCTCAATATATGCTAAGGTATGTGAGGCACAATCGTGAACACCAACCCATCAAAAGCATGGATTAGGAGCCCCAATGAGATATTGGAAACTTGAACCAACCCTACAAATCTTATCTAAGTATCACCCTAGCTTCGACGCTTCACTAGACATGACATGACTAGATTGGGGTACAACTTTATTTCTCCCCCCTTTATACACCTCGTTGGTAACACATGGTTGGAATCATCCCTCAGGTGATGAAATCCCAGGTAGGTCTTGCTAAAGGAAGGAAATACTAGATGCTTTGGCTAGTCCCTAGGCTCTCATGTAGTGCAAGGGGAGAGCTTAGACACACTAGCACTTTCTGGGTAGACTAGACTAGATTTGACTGGAACAAATTGTGATTTCTTATTGCCCAGGATCACTGAAAGGTGTAAGGTAGTGGACACATCAATAATTCACTCTAAAACACAACAAACAAGTTAATTGACCCTTTAATTAATCTATGTGTGCCTAAATTAGTATGGAAAAATGACACACAAACAAAAGCTACACTAAGGGTCTTCGATCGATTGTCCTACAAAAAATAAATCAATAGTTTTTACCACTAGTCTTGGACAAACAATTCGCTACAAAAATTTTAGTAAAATCACACACTCACAAACAAACAAGTAAGTTGGTCAATACCCAAAACCAAAATCAAATTGTAACTCAAATTGAAAAATTAAAGGTTTTGCATTACCACAACTCTGCCTTTGTGTGAAACCTTAGGTTCACCCTTCTTATGGGTTTAATTTCGCTTGTTTGGGAGATGGGAAAATTCACAGTCGCCTATCAGGTAGAGGGGCCTATATGTTTACACTTATATAACTCTTGCAAGTTTTCCTCTGTACTCAACAGTTTGTCCTGTTCAAGTAGTACTTAGCATGTTCTCCTCTATATCTGTTGGTATGGGTCTGTGGTTGCAAGTCCACCCCTTTCTATGGAAGGTCAGAATTAAGTTCGCCTATCTTCAAAGAAATTTTTCCTCTGTATCAAGCAAACTTTCCCATCGGGGGTGGATTCGCCCCTATTTGTGAAGTCTAAACCTGCAAAAATTTAAACAACAACAAACATAAAATTGACCTATGACATGGGTCCCACTGGGCATGCCATAAATGTGTGCAAGTGTTCTAACCTACTTAAAAAGCAAGTGAAAATCAAATGCAAAGGAAAGAAACACAAAAAAACACTCAATATTGGCCTAGTTAAATTTGAACAAAAACAAAGAAATTGAAGTGAGTTACCTTGCTCAAACTGATGAGTTTGGTTGGCCCTTTTTGATGCTTGACTATATGCTCCTTGCTTGGAAAAATGACACAAATATTAGTGCAAAATGAAGCTAGAGTTAGGATGAATGCAATGGTGGATGTGGGTAGTTGAATGGATGCAATATGGAAGCTCAAAATGTTGCAACAATGGTGGATGGCTTGAAAATTGCCAAGTGCTTGAATGCTTGGTTGCTAAAGTGAAGTCTTAGTGATTTCCAAATGAGAGCATTTCCTCTACTTTTAGGGGAAGTGCCTTTAAAGAAATGGGGGATCAAGATGAAGCCATGGTGGAAGAGATCAAGGGTTAGGGTGAGTTGAGAACTCACAAGCCCTCACATCTTGACATGTGGAAAATGATGTGGGAAGGCAAGGGTGATGTGGAGGTGACATGGAGGTACTAGGTTGTACCTTGGGAAGGGACAAGATCTCCTCATAAAGGAGGTCCTTCTCCACATGTGCTTGAGAGGACATGTGAGGAATTAAAAATTCCTCACAAATCCTCATGGGGATGGGAGAAGGAATTTAAAATTCCTTAAAATACATTGGAAGATTAAATGTGAATTAAAAATTCACATAGGGAAGAGGATGCCTTCTCCAAATAGAGAAAGCATTTAATGTTGATTTATTGAGGACACATGCCATAAATGGCATAGAGATTAGGTTAGCGTAATTAGATGATTAAGGTTGTACAAATACGGGATTAGGAAGGTTAATGATAGATTAGAGGCAAGTGGGAGATTATGGAGGATGTGACCCTAATGATGATTAGGGGTGTGCACACCCTAATCAAATATTAATTAGGCTGGTTTGGATTAAAGAGGATTATGGAGGATGTGACATGAGGAGAGATAAAAAGATGAATTAATAATTGATTTAATTCATTTGGGCTAAAGTGACTAAATTAAATAAATTGGGATATTTATTTAATTTAGAGATGAAAGGGGTAAGGGATTTAATTGATTTATTAAATACCTCAGGGGACATTAAGATAAGATAAAATATTAATCAAATAATAAAATTATTTAATTAACATGGATTAGGGATGCGAAATAGAGGAATGCGAAGGGTGAATTTGACCATATGGAAGTGATTAGATTAAGGTGTCTTCATGTACATATGATAACAATGTTATTAAAATATGTAAGCATATAATGCTCATCTTAATTCCCTTCTTTCAATATAAATTCTTACTCAATATGAGAATACAATTCTTTCTCAAAGCATCTTCACTCAAAACCCTTGCACATTAATTTTTTCATGCGTTGGAGATAGAAGTTGAAGTAAATACATAATTCTTAGAAAATATTGTAGATTTCATAATTTCTCCTCTGAGTAAAGACCTTGTAGATATGTGTAATATATTTCTTCAACTATTCATCAAATTCTTTCAATAGATTTTCCACCTCTTTAAAGAGGACAAAATTGTTGAACACTTGACATATATTCAAAGGCCAAATTATTTTTAAGTTCAATCCACCAACATAGTACTATGATTTTACAAATCAGTACATTTTTAGATCTTGGGACTCTTCCCAAATAGATAACTTCTATTGAGTATTCCCCAATAGAGTTTCCAATCTGTTGGTGACTCATATTGATCATCATGCATAAAATTTGTAGGGAAAAAAAGCAATCAAGTAGACCTTTCCCCAATAGAGTTTCCAATATATTGGTTCTCCAATTGATAGATATATAATCTTTAATAATTTTTTTGGGTTCTATACTTAAGACTATCACTAGGCTAGCCAACAAATGGGATCTAATTGGATACTCTCCCTTACACTTTAGGATCTATAAAGCCTATGTGGGTAGACCTAAAATATGCATTGAATAAATATTTACAACTAATTGGTATAATAGTTCTTATTAGACATAACTATAATAAAGTTTACAACACGTAGAAAATAGAGAAAAAAAATAAGCACAACTTTAACATAGTATTTACGTGGAAAACTTGGTAAAATTATACCAAAAAAAAAATCACTAGAAAAGATATTTTTTATTTTATTTCTCAAGAAATTCACAATTACAACAATCTTCTGGAAAAATTACAGAAAATGTGACTTCAATAGAGTATTAGAAATTCGCGTTAGAGAGTCCTTGTTGAACAAAACTTTCCAAAAATAGAAAGTGTGACTCATACACCTGCATGTTGAACATTTTTCAAAACTACAAAAAATAGAGAGTCCCATTTTTTTTTGGCATTACCATAAATACCTTTGGCATGATTTCCTTTGGTGTGTAGGGGGGCTACCAAAGCCCCCCCGGGACTCCCCGTCACTACAAACTTTGGTTGTATAGTAGGTCTTAGGCCACGTTAGGCATGTACCATGAATGTTAGATATCAATGTCAACTATCCATCACTGCTGGAATAACAATAAAATTGACTTCATATTCCAATAGTAAATACTCATACAAGATGACAAGGATTTGTGAGATTATAAGCAACAATGAATTCCTTCTATATTTAACTTCTTAGGTATGAATTCAATAATAATTTAAACAATTAAATTACATTCAATGAATTTTGTATGATTGATGTATTGTGAGTTGGGAGAAGGAATTTGGCCTATGGATTGTTGCCTTATCTAGAGAAACAAATTCACTAACTTGATGCATTCACTACACTATTTTTATTGGCTTATTTCTTTGTTAATACTAGGTTATAGTAAATAAACTAATTAAGTATGCCCCTTTGATCTAAGCTCTCCTTAATAATTCCTTATAAATTGCATATTTCTTATTGTTGTTGATAAAAAGTATATGTCACTCCTTGAATAAAAACTAATACCAAATAATAATTTGTCACAAAAAATGTGTTCAAAGAATTTAGAAGACCTCAGCAACTCAATTCAAAGAAATACGAAATTACAACTATAGATGATTTAGACTAAGAACATTCATTCATATTAACTCTTTAGAAACCATGTTACAATACAACTTCAATAATGATGGACATTGTGTATTTCTAGAAACTTGACACTATTACAATAAGAGTATTTCCCTCCTCTTTCTTGAACTTGTTACAATACAAAGAATTTATCCTTTTAAAGGTAAATGACAAGGAAACACCCTATTAGATGAGTGACACTTGTCACACTACAAATTCATGATGAGTAACTATATCAATTCAAATCATTGAACAATTTGGTTGTGATAAAACTACATCATAGCCATGTTGATGAGAGGATGTAGTAGACAAAATCTTGGCACTACAAATTTGTGGATCTCCCTTTGCATGTTGACAATTTGGAGATGTTAGAAACAATTTAAAACATCTGCCACACACAAATAAAATAATTATGTCACCCTCTTTGAAAACTTTTTCAAGCTTTTAAGAAGTTTTGGTACTTGCAAAATTTCCCAAATGGAGACTTGAAGGGATTTTTTGGGATTTTGAGAAAATGAAGAACCTACAAATCAATGTCAAACTTTCAATAACTTTGTGAACTCATGAACATCAAAAATCTTGAAAATTTATTTGTTTCCTTCTTCAAACTCTTCACACTTGTTGCTAACATGGCAAACCGTATTGGACTTTCACACCTTTTGTGAACTTAAGAACCACATTAGCCTTTTGGAAAGTTCATGAACTAGTGAATTTGCTAACATGTTGAAATATTTCCTTCCTCTTGTTTCACTTTCAACATTTTGGAAAATTGGTGAACTTGTTGACACATTGAACTCAGTGGATTTTCTTTATTCCTTTGTTATGGTTTCAAGAAATCGAGGGTGACAAGAAATTCATGCAAGATGGGGGAAAGTCAACAAGGGAACCCTAACAAAGTAAAGGCTTTTAGGATGTCAAGATTAGGGAGTCAGGACATGGCTTAACTTGGTATCAAGTTAAGCGGAGGCTGAAATTTTGACCTCAATAAATCATTTTGAGCAATTGATGGAGTTTCAAGCTTTTAGGCTTGTATCAAAAGAGGTACCTAATCAAGAGAAGTCTGAAAGTCTAACTTTGATAGGCTTAGGAACTTTATCAACATAGTTTTGGGCTTTTAGGATTAGATGGAAATAGGTACTCAATTAAGGAAAGGATGAAAGTTTGAATTTGATAGGCAAAAACTTCATCAGTGTAGTTTTGGGATTTCAGGGTTGGAAATAGGTACCCAAATAAGGAAAGGATAAAATTTGGATTGTGATAGACTTGCAAACTTTTTTTAATGCAAGGGTCAAAGTTCAAGGAGTGGAGATGAACGGGAACAAGTACCAAGTGATGGGATGGATGAGAAAGTTTGAAAGTTTGACAAATGCAAAATGATAGGCTTGTAATAGAATTTTAGGCTTCATGGATCGAGAATCCCAAAGGAATGGTACTAGGGGATTGGAAACCTCAATATTGTGAAATTATAAAACTCAAAAATAACATAGATAAAATTTTAACAAGGATTATGCGGTTGTTGGGATCAATAGGGAAGATATGCATGTATGAACAACCCCAAAAATATAAAAGGTTGAAAAACATATTAAAAACTAAGGAAAACACCAAAAATAGCCCAAATTTAGACTTTTATATATTTTTACATCCTTTAAAATTTAGGGGACCCATTTAAGATGTCTGAGATTGGTTATAAATAATGGGTCAAAAATTATTGACACACAAAATGGAAGGGATCAAGAAAAATTGATGTGAGTCGCAAAACAATCAACCAAAAAAATAAAATTAGTTTTGAATATATTTTATTTTTAGACTAATCATTCAAATGAACATTTAAATTGGGCCCTAGATCATATTAATGAACATTATAAATTTAACCTTTGTTTCATTCGTTTTGGCATGAAAATGAAATTTAGGAATTCATGCAAGATGGGCTTAAATTTTATCATATGGGAGGGATCCATGTAAGAAACCACTAAAGAGGGTTAATGAGTGAGCATGTTGGGCTTGATCAGATGGTGGGAGTGGATGTGCTACCCTATTAAGTGGACATTTCATAAAACTTAAAATTAAAGTGCATGCTCTTGAGTTGATTGCTAGGTATAAATTAACTATAGGAGAGTGATAGGTTGAAATGTGACTATTCCCAATTTTAAAACAATGATTAAATTTTTTTACAGATAATGCTTCTTTTTTATGCAAATTTAAATATAATATTTAAAAGCTTAATTACTAGAATCAATCATTAATTGTCAATCAATAATTATCAGTTCAATAAACTCAAGGATTTAAAACACTTCATTGCTCAGACAATTTATCAAGCATTAATACTTATCTTTTAGAAATGTGTAGAAGAAATCCCCAATTATTACTGGAATGGTCCTTGGTTCAGCCTCTTTCGTCTGTGAGTAGTCTGGGAGGAAAGCGGACTTTTCGCTCTACACGAGTGCTGGTTCCACCGGAACAATGCTCAACACTCGTGCCACAAACCATGCCCTGGCCAGGACCATCCTGAGTGCACGCACTTGTACCCCAGGTTGGACACCCACTGTAGGAGTGCCCCTTCTCCGTCCTACTCATAGTCTGCTAACCTGGAACCCTATTCCCGCAATGTGCTCTACTTGATTTTCCTTTTTTTCTCTCCTTTTTTCCCATGTTACTTTCCAAGTCTCACATGAATGCTTATATAAGCCTTAAGGGGTGGTTTCCAAACCATCACACCCTTTCACAAAGGCTGCATTTAATTATTTAAATAAATAATTATGTTTTTACCTTCTTAGGAGAGTTTTTACATATATTCTTTATTAATATCTCTTTTAATCAAAGGATCATAATATCCTTTGTTCTCCCTTTAATTTTAAAGGATTATTTCATAACTTTCTCTTCTCTTGGGGAAAAAGTCACCAACATAGGTCAACATGTGGTTATAACTTATTATCCTTGCTAATGATTAGTAGGTTTGTTTATTTATAATGCATTCATTTTTTACTCCCTTCCAATTCACTTAATAAATGTTCCTCATGTGTACATGTCCCTTATTAATAGGTCAATAAATATTCATAGAATCCAATCCCTATTGTATCAATTTGGCGCTATTGTGATGCCATCCACTCTTACTCAAGTTCCAAGTCATTATGGAGTGTTCATGTTTCAATATGGTATTAGCATGGTTGTCATAGATATAAAAAGGGTGGCTTAACCACAATGTCCAATAAGAAAAAAACAATGGAACTTAACAAATTTTAGCCATGGTTAGACATGGGTTTTTGTGGCTATCTTAACCACTAATCAAACTATTGTAGTTATAAGGAAGTTAAGGTAGCGGAACAACTTCCTACACTAATCTTGAGAGGAGAAAAATGCAAAAAATTACAGATCTTTAATAATTACAAAAACTTAAACAAAAATAAACACAAATATCATGCATACCACAACATAATGATTTATGTGGGGAAAACCCTTTCAAGAGAAAAACCCCACACTCCAAAAGCTGCCCAATATATTATTCAGAAATCAGAAGATTACAATATACTTGCAAAGCAAGCTTCTCATAGGAGTATCACCACCAAAGATCAAGAGACAACACGACCGCTATCACTCTCAGAATACATCCATGTCTACATACATCCCAACCACTTATAACAAGCTTTTTGAAACCTTCTAAAATTAGGGTTTTAGAAGGTCATTTTTCATTTGATGTGTTAGTGCGAAAAAACCTTGACGTGTTAGCGATTTTTTTTTCGGGGCGATGCCCTGAACCCCAAGTCTTACTATGAGTGTACATTATTTGCATGCTTAGTCGCCACATACCGACATACATCCTATCAACAATAAACTGTATATGATTGCAAGGTTGAGACACATTTTCCCAACAATAGCCAACTTAATTGCTAACAAGACCATTAGTGATAACACGCAAATTTAAGTGGGGGTCCCAAGGATTAGTCATTAGGGTTCTTTTAGTCACCAACCAATACAAGGTTGGCACTAGTGCATTGTAGGGTCACACATATGCCAAGTGTGTAGGATGAAGCCAAATGATAAATAGGTTGGGCCCACATGGGAATAATTTAATTTCTCCCAATATATTGTTGCTACATAATGATAGTGGATGTAGTAGAAAGTTATCATTAAATGTCAATGAATGAGCCAATAATTGATAATGTAGCATTATATCTGTGAATAATATTATGGGAGGTGACATATTATTTGACCAACACTTGGTGGCCCATTTGAAACTAATTGAAATTTGTTTTCCCATAATCCTAACTTTGTCCACTATTAATAGAGACCAAACACGAGTTTGTAAGGAGATTGTGGACATCAAATATATAAGAATAAAACCTTTAACTTTAAGCTAAGGGGTAATGAATATTTAGAACAGAAGCACTATGCTACTTAGATCTCGTTATATGGTAGAGGGTTGGTAATCTAATGAAGGGTGTTAGGTGGCTAATCCCAAAGAGCTTAATGGATGTTTGGATACTACTAAATTACAAAGTTTCATGCAACCATATGTCTCTTGTCAACCTTTAAATATGAACTTTGTGTGCAAGATTAAGCTTTTGATTACTCAATGGTGTTGGGCTATATGTTTTTTACCAAGATATGTTTAAAAAATTCCCCTTCAAAGCTTGTGACTCTAAAATACATAAGGAGTTTCATTAAACATGCAAGGAAATGGGTTCTATCACTCAAAGCATGATCAAAATGGTTGATAAAAATCTAACACTTAAGCCCATCCTCCCATATAATATAGGATTTATGTTACCATACAAATTTCCCAATTTCCTAATTTAAACACATAATACAAACATGACCATTATAAGGAAATATATACAAGTTGGCATATACTACTCTAGTCAAGAAATGAATGCTAATGGAGATTGCCTAAAGTTCGAAACCCAAAATCAAAAGATTACACAAGAGAGACAATGTGATCAACATGGAATCTCAACCTAAACAAAGATGATTGTACCCCTTTAATAAAAATGTTGAAATACCAAGTTATTGGTCTTACTGGACAAATCAATGTCATCAATCTTAAAAGGAGTTCATTGATTTCAACCAAGATTAAGGAGGTTGTTGCAATATCAACAACACACTTGAGCTTTCCATCTTAACTAATGAAACCACTCACCTAAACACTTTGTTACTGCTAAAGGAAATTATTTTGTTTGCAACTATGAAAAATCATATTGTGGAAGGAAAGGGGGTGTCATTTTAATATTGGCTCATTTGCTAACTCACATAAGAATGCTCAAATAGTTCAACAAGCATAACATGTTGTTAGATATGAAATCAAAGATAGAAATAAAATTGAGTCTCAACATGACATGATATTTTTTAATGGTGCATTTTAGATAGAAAACATATAGATGTATCCAAATTAAGAATTTTCCTATTTGTATATTTGGTGCTATATTACATTTTTATAGAAAACAGATAAAATAGTCAAAGCCTATTCTTGCCAATCTTTTTTGTACACTATTATAGCATTAATGAGAATACAACACACACCCCATATATAATGTCAAATTATAAACTCAAAAACAATTAGTACCTAAATACACCCCAACCAACAATGACCTTGTCCCTTTGTCTTACCATGGCATGAGTTGAAGATTTTAAATTAAACACGAAAAAAAGAGAAAGACATAAACAAATAAATAAAAATAGATACACTATAGAGAAAATATAAAACAAACAAATGAAAGTCTAAAAGAATAGAGCAACTATAGGAAATAGAGTGTTTGACATAATTCAAGTATAAAATCCTTCCATATTTTCAAAACTATAAAACAAGGAAAAAATGTAGATATCTCTAAATTGTCTACTTGAGATTAAAAAAAAACAAGAAACTGGCATACGAAATATGCATATGAAAGTGTGGGGAGTCATTCACCATACCATTTAAAAAATGACTAATACTTCTCATAAGCAACATATTACACTAAGAAGTTGCACCCATAAATAAGCATGTACCCCTCCACAGACCCTAAATGGTAGTCATTTGTATTGAAATGTGTCTTTCTTATAATATTCTAACATCTCCAAATGATCTACCACTTGAACACTTAAAAATTCTTGTATTTATTTCTAAACATTGGAAACTATCATCTCCAAACATTAAAAACTAATAATTCATTAAAAAAAAATTAAAAATTATGATACTCCTATAAGATTAAAAATGATAAGTTTACACTTTCCAAAAAAATATCATAAACCACTTTAATTTCACCTACCAAAATAAGACCTACCAATTTCTTAAACAAGCCAAGCAATAAACAAATATTGAATCAGATGCCCTCCTTCTTAAATTCCGCCTAATAAGTTTAATTGAAAATGTTAGATACAACCACAATTTCTTTTCTTTAAATATTGATTTAATGAGTAACAACCTTACCTCCCCAATTGGCTTAATAAATCAAGTGATATAAAAACTAGAGGAAAGACCCCTAAATCTTCATACACCAACTTTGGTATCTCCATTGACTTTCAGCTAAAACCTTGTCCTTAGTTTACATAATATTTAATTAAAAAACAATAATACCTGTTTTGGCCTTGGGGCCAAATGCCACCTAGTACGGTTCCTACTGAAACGGCTATTTGTTTACCCCATCTTAACAATAAAACACCGTTTTAAAATTCATTTTGCCAGCTGGCTTCTGCACAGGACAAAACTAAGTCAAATTCCTAATTCGGCCTTACATATGACCACCGCCTGGAAATCTCACTCTTCGTAGAATTTTTTTAATTTTTTTTCATGGATTTTAAAAAATATTAATTTCCAGCTCATTCCGTTATAAATTTCTGTGTCCACGTGCTGACAGTCCTACTATTACGCCTCAAGTTATTTGTTCCGTTCGATTGGCGCGCCACGAGAATTTCGAGGCGTCCGAAATCTACGATGAACGTGGGGATTCGAACGGAATATTCGTAGGCGGAAACTTCGGACGGAAACAGAAGCGATACTTCTAACGGATTCCGTCTGCCAACACACGTTCTGCATATTCCAATTAAGATATCACCATGAATTTCATTGAATGAAGTGAAATTTTTTCTGCATCTCAATTTATTTTCCACTCTGCGTGGAATTATGGGCAGCTGTCGGTGGTCGCTCATGTACCTTGACAACTAAAAGTACTTTCGTGGGCATGAGAGGGGCAAAGTCCATTGGTTTAATAAAAGTTGAGTATTTTAAGGTTATAAAGGTTCTATTAAATGGGGGAGTACCAATATTTAAAGTTTTATTGGTGAAGTACTATAAATATTTTTTGTTTTTAATGTTTGTTTAGCGTGGTACTAAGTATTTATTGCATTGAATATTTTATATTATTAAAATGTTTGTAGGAATAGTGCTACAGATGCCTTCTTTTTAGTTGTAAAGAAGTCTTTTGTGTGGTTTCAGATATAATTTTGCTTTGGTTTGAGAAGTAGTGGAATAAGTACAATTGTTTTGTTAATTAAATTATATTTTTTTATTGAGTTTATGATTAATGATGGCTTTTTATATGGAAAATATAGGGTTTGATTAGTTTTAGATTTAAATTAATCTCCTACATATAATTGCTCTTTGTTGAAGCTTGTGTTTGCCTCTTTATTAATGGGTCCATGTCTCCTCAACTCTCGTTTCAATGATACATTAGGTAGGGATGCCCCCTAGACCCCTTCATTTACATTCTCGTAGTTGATGCCCTTGGTTATCTCCTACAACACATGCCCACTCTCATCATCAGATCCACATCTCCCTCCATTAATTATTATACCCCAAACTCCCATTTCACTAATAATGGCATGCTTTTTATGGAAAACTTAGTTGAAGAAGTATCTAATACCCTAGATGTGCTAGATCTCTTCTATGTTGTTTATAGTTCCTAATTATCCATGTAGGAAAATGAATATGTCATGGCCTTTATTACTCCCCCTAGTGGATCCTCAATGAATGTCATTCTAAAGCATGGTGAAATCTTCAAATACCCAGGGAGTCCTTTTTGGCTAGGGTCACTCTCTCTAACATGTGGAAATGGTTTATCAAAAAACTAAAGATCAAATTGCTCTCTTAGGCAAACAAATTTCTATCCATGGTGGACCATATTCATAAGTGCAACAAAATTCTCCTTGCTAATCATGTTTATGTTTCTTCTTGCTAATTCCTCCTTGAGACATGTTACGACCAACACTTTAACTTGTTATAATTTCTTATGATCCAAAATGCTTCTACTATCATGGACACACTTTATTCAGCCTAAGCATTATTGATGTTTAGGTCTCACTGATCCTATCACTCAAGGCACTTACCTTATTACTAAATAGATCCTTAGGACTCTTCATGTTGATGCCCCTTAGAACTTAGTGATGGTAAGATACCTCATTTCTACAACCACTACATTGATCTTTTATAAAAAATATTGATAAAAAAGACAAGACTCCCCTAACATCTTACTTTAGGACACATGCCTCAACTCAGTTCAATAGTATTTGGAAGGCTTGTCAAGCTATCTCACCTCAATTGACTTTGTATGTAAATTCCTTGAGGAAAAAATTAAGCTTCCCAACTTCCTTCATCTAGTAGAACTACCTTATCCAAGAGGATGATTTGCATCTCTCTTTGCAAAAAAATCAAAGGAAGGTTTCTATTCAAGAAAGGAATCCAAACTTTAAGAGATATGTAGGAGCTACCTAATCTTTAATAGAAACTATTAAGACAAAGTCTCCAAGTAGAATTTCAATTCATCTCCTATAATATAAGCCAAATCATCTCCTATAATATAAGCCATATCATCTCCTAGATTATCATTTTGATCGCACCTAATCTTCTGCTCAACATGTCTACCTTTTATTCATGTAATTATCTCAAGGAATAGAGTTGTCCCAATGGTTGTAATTTTTTTTCCTCTCACTTAAATATTTTTACATATCCTTTCTTTCCCCTCCTCACTACTTCCAAATCTCTAATGTGACTTGAGACTAAATACCAAATGGAAGTGCTCTTCACTAACTCCAAATAAGTCAAACCCAACTCGTCTTTGAAAATATAAAGTTGACTCCCAAGTTCATCTCACATAAACTTCCCCATTCTAGACTCCCAATTGGTAACTACCTCCACTTCCACCAATCCTAATACATCCACTACCCATTCTATAAAAAGAGATAAACCCTTAAAAAAAAATTGGTTCTTTGCTTTCATCAACCACACCTAACACTCAATCTCCTCCTTGATCCCTACCTCCTTTAGTCACATGATATCCTAGAATGTAACCCTCATTGGAGTTAATATTTTTAAGAATAATACATCTAAAATTTTCTAGCAAACCATAATTAAATATATCTAGAGATCAAGATGCTTAGCTATTTTTCTAATATTATCATTCCATAGGAGGTTAGCATTACACTACATTATTCTTTCCTCATTTTATAAGATGACAAATCTTGGCTATATTTATAGGACACTCTCCAAGAAGACTTAGATTAAAATAAATCCTTCAACTTCTAGACATCACAATCTATATGCAAGTTCTAGACTATTTCTTATATTCTATTAATAAAAACCATGGGCATCTCATTATTGATTTTTGCCTTTATTTTTGTATATATCAAATTTATAGTTATGAGGATGTATAGGTGCTTGCCCCTTGGTGTGACCTAAAATTTGTATAGAATCAACTCATAATCTAACAATAAAACAAACTTACTTTAAAGCCAACTTTGAGTTACAAGTATACTAAATTAAATTGTGTCCCTAAATACAATCTATGCATGATTAGCTATAAATATATTCATGCATGCTTGAAAATCCATGTACAATATATCTATAGTTAGACACTAATTTTTATATAATACAAATGATTATGTATTTTAATCCCAACATTCTCTCAATGCAATCATGTGTTATATCATCATACTTCAAAAAACAATAAAACTAAGAGAATAGGAGAAATTTACAAAACTAAAAGAATATATCTCTTAACATTAAACATGTACAAGCTCTAACACATCTATCCAAATTTGGTTCAAAAATTCATTTTTCTAATGTGTAAGTGTTGGTTTGAAAAAGGAAAATCACCTCATTAGTTCCTATTAGGTATTATTCACACAATCATAATCCTATTAGGTCCTATTTGCAAGGAAGCTAAGGTAGCGAAGCAATTTCCAACACTAATCTTGAGAGGAAGGTTATGCAAAAAAAAAAAAGATTTGAATAGTATAGAAACTTAAATATAAATATTAATACCACAACATTGTAATTTACGTGGGGAAACCCCTTTTGGGGGAAAAACCACACACTCCCAAAGCCACTCATATATTATTCAAAATTCAACAAGATTACAATATACTTGCAGATAAAGCTTTCTCATATGAGTATCACCAACCAGAGATCCGAAGGAAATTCAATAGCTATAAGAATCTTTCATGCAACCTCCATCTCATGCACCTAACATATAGGATATACAATACATGAAATCGTCAAACTTTATTACAAAACCATGAGCTAAAACCACCTAAAAAGTGGCACACATCCTATCTCCACTAACAGATGCATATGATGTGTCAAAAAACACATCACTATGTATGTATCTCCCATTTTAAAACTCATTTATGGGTCCAACATGTTTTTACATTTCCCATTTTAGGAGACCTGACTTCCAAAGGTCATAACTTTTGATCTGGGTGTCCGATTAACAAATCGTTTGACTTGTCGAAAAGCTCGTGATGTGCTCTATCAAGCTATAACCAACTATTTTTGTTACAACCACTTTCAAGCCCAAAAAATCCTATAAGGCTTTCAAAATGGATTTTGAAACTTTAAAAAATAAAAAATTAATATCTTCAAATCTAGACATGATCTTACTATGAAACTTTACGAGCATGCTTATTTAGCCAATTTGAAACTTTTGGGAAAATTTGCATCAATCGATGATCAAATGTAAACTTATTATAAATAGTAACCTCATGTAATTTCAAGGTTGAGATACCATTTTCCCAACACTATTCACACAATCATAATAAGCTTGCTTAGGTCATGTGTTTTTTGTGTGCCATGTCATAGGATTAATACACATGTCATGATCTATTTTAATCCTATCTAGGATTTCATATTTATCTTTATAACTAGGGTTTCTCATTGTATACTATAATAATCATTATCATTATTCATTTTACATCTAATAAAATCTTAAGCTTCATAGAAAATCAATTGCTTCTCTCTCTTGTGTGACAAAGTTCTTTGACTATATGCAAGATTTCCTTGGGGTTTGTGGGGGTTCAATCATCAAATCCAATAGTAAGACTAGATACTAAGCACTTTTTTAATTCCATTATTGACACATTAAATTTTTTTAGGTCATCAATACCTAACATTGTCAAATATTATATATTTTCCTTTAACAAACCAAAGTTGCTTCTATATGCATGGTTGAGTAATTGGATGTCAACTGTACCTACATACACAACTTAGCATTCCCTTGCATAAGAAAAAAATTCTTCCTTTTTGATACCATGCATTAAATAAAAATAGGTATTATGTTGATTTATCTCATGTAACTCTTCATACATAATATCTTCTCAAACCAAATTATTCTTGAAGGTACTAAATTATACACTCATGGGCATGAGTTTGGTAGTTAACTAACTAGAGTAATCTATTGATGTAATAAATAACTTGAATGTGACTGCAAGTGTTTGAACATATTCCTCTAATGATTTCTAGAGGGTACCAATGGTTACTCTTGCACCTCAAAAAAATTCTTAGCCTTAGGAAATGCTTCTTCTTCTTGATTTCAATGAGTTAATCCTACTTTAAGCACTCTACTTCTTCAACTTCCTTCTTCTTATCTATTGATGATGTTTTATGCACAACAACAACTCAGAAAGAATATAATATCCTATCTCTCTTGAAAGGTAAATCTCTATCAACAAGCCTCAAGAGATAACCCCAAGGTCTCTAATGTCAAGTCTTGAAAATGCATAAACAACTCAGTGATAAATGTGAAAATGTTGGTAGTCACAAAGGGACCTTACTACAAGCAAATACTGAATCTTTAATTTATCAGATCTAGCAATATGATGATACTTCAATCCTAAATCTAACCCAAATGATAAAATAAATAACAAAAGATAAGGGTTTCAAGAGATTCCTAGAATTAAAACTACTCCTAAGATTAACAATGCAAATGATGAAACACTTGAAATGGACCAATCCCTCATAAACTAATCCCTGCTTAACCCAGATAAATCTGCAATCTTACAGAAACAGTGCAATCTTCTAAGGTGTTAAAGATTTTTAGATTATGAACATTCATTCAAAACAACCTTATTGCAATCAAAATGAATAAACCTTCACAATTGAACTAAGCACAATTGAACTAGGCATATATCTAATACTTCCCAAGCAATCTCAAAGATAGAACAACAAGAACCATGCAAGATAAATCAACACAAGAGAATTCACCAAAAGCACAATGTCTCCAATTGTATTGAATCACCCAATAATAGCAACAATTCTAGTGTTTTGTGTTACAACACTTGCTCAAAATGAACTAACTTCTAACTTTTGCTCTAATGTTTAATTCGCTCTAGTATCAAAACTATCTATCTAGCCCTTACAAATGAGGAAAAATGCCATATTTATAGAAACCCCCAAGACATGTTGGCCTAGCTAGAGTTTACAATAATAAAATAGCCACAAACAAGTCAGCCAAGAAGAATTCGAAATAAGATAAAATATGCATTAAATGCATGAACTCCATCTAGGTCCACCTGGGATCTCCAATATAATTGGACCAATGCATGCAAAAATAATAGGGAAGCACAAATTCTGATGTAGCCTTGCATTAACTGCCTTCCCCTTTGTCTTTATTTTGATACACCCTATCACGCACCATCAAAAGTACCTTGTCCAAGTCAGCTATAGGTGGCAGAGGTAAAACCTTAATTCTCCTTTTGATAGATTTAATACTTTCTCTTGATTGCTCCACCGACTTATCCCATTCAACCCTACTGTTTTGATATTTATCAATAACTAATATAGGTGGCGCATCATCCAACCGATGCTTATTGGATCCTCATGGACTGGAGAATATACATCTCGCCACCATTTCCTCAACTGCTCCAAGCTCAAATGTTGGTGCAAACCTCCTTCTCCCTGTCATCACCTCAAAGAAAGAAATGCATCTATCGTGGATATCGTCGGGTATCCTCAATTTGCCTCCTCTGCTTATATATCTTCTTCAAAACCTTTTGCCTTATTTGCAAATCTTCAAACCATTCCCAAGGTTCTGCAACTCTAGAGGAAGGGAGAATTCCATCACTCACCAACTTCTCTTCAGTGTATTCCATGATGTTCTTGGTCTGTTGCAGCAGGAGATCTACATCCTCTTTATCTTGGGCTAATACATCCTTCAACCAATCTTTTTCTCTCATTGCATCTCCTCTGGTTGAAAGGACATCTTTGATAGCATCATCTACTTTAGTATGTACCCCTTGTAACCAGTTCATTGTGGCAAGAGTAGTGTCCTTCATTCTTTCCAACTTAGTTATGGTTTCCTGTGGTAGGAAACTCGGGACAAAAGATGAGGAGCTAATGGATTGCAAGGGCTTCATCAAGTCTTGCAAGTACTTCTTTAATTTCTCATTCTCCTTCTTCAATTCTCGCTTAGTCTGCACCTCTTTCCTCAACCTACCCAGGATCACTGCACTAGAGCCTTCATAATCTTCGATATCTTGCTCCATGGAAGTAGGCCCTAGGTTGATGGTTTGTACATTGTAATCCTCTCCAGTTGCATAATCTCTGCTCTTATCTGAAGTAGGAGTAGCAATGTGGACTACCCTGTCGTTGGCCTCATCTCTTTCAATCCTAGAAATAACCTTTATTTCTTCTTTCCTTTTCCCTTTCCTATCTTTTCCAACAACTCATCCCAATTGGGAGGGGTGTCATCCATGAAAACTTTTTTTCTCTTAAATTCCCTATCCAACCAACCTGGAACAATAGATCCTGACTGTGCTTTATTCTGTTCAACTTCATCTTGTTGGTCCTTAAGCACATCTTCATTCAAATCCTGCTTCTCAGGAATCTCCTCAGCCTTATCCTCCTTTTCTCCAGTCTATTCTTCTATGTGCACAAGCGATGGAGTCCTAAATGCCATCTCTTCTCTTTGAGGATGTCTAACTTCTTCAGTTCCAATAGGTGAATCCTCATATGTAACCAGGGGAGACTGCATCACCCTCTCTATTTCTGCCTCAACATTATAGAGCTCACCCTCTTGAAATTATTCTCCTTATGTATCTTGATGATCTTCAGCTCCCTTGGATTCACCTGGTTCCTCATGAGATCCATGGGAAGAAGGGATATCATCATGTTGTTCTGTATGAGGAGTAACCAGAGGAGGATCCTTCTTTGGCACATTGTCCCTAAGAGAAGGAGTTTTTTATTTCCTTGTGTGTACTTGTGTCCTTTCTCCCGATCCCTCCACATTTACCACAGGTGGGTTAACTTCTTCTCTAGCCTTGGAGCTTACCTTTTGTGACAGTCTTACAATTCTTCTTCTTTTGGGCATAGAAGCACTAACCTCATGATCTTGCTTTTTAGCTTCCTCTTTTCCAGGCTTCTTAGCCTTTGAAGTATGCCCCCTTTTCTTGGCAATAGGTTTTCTTTGTTTTTCTATTTCATGAGCTTCCTCCACTTGAACATCTTTAATCTTGATTTTAAAAGGAGAGCTCGCCTTGCCCTTACCCTTGGGATCCTACTCAGCTGACTCCTCAGAAGTAGAATGAGGGTCTAAGTCTCCCATCAGATCATAGGTGCATTGCACACCTTTATTCTCCAATTCCCATATCTTATGCTTCAGCCACAACTTTGTATACTTAATGACTGGATTCATTAACTGTTCTAACTCTATTTTTTCTTCTTCCAACCAATCGATTTTTCCAATTGGTCTATCCTTTACTACCTCATAAGCATGGCCCTGAATGAAATCTCTGTCATCTTCAACCTGATCCAGAATTGCCTTCACATTATATAATCAGACTGAATCTATTGGCAGCCGGGAAAACTTCTTCTTTCTTACCTCATATTCATCATTGCAGTTAGCCCAATAGTCTTCCAACTCATCTTTGTGGCTATACTCTCTATTGGCTTTCTTTTGTGCTTCGCAAGTTCTATCAAACCTAGACCTCTTGGAATGGAAGGATAACCCAAGAGTACTCATCTCCTCTTCTAAAGCCTAAGCTAAGTTAATAGAAGGGCATGCCTCTCTGATGCCTATCCTCAAAGGGAAGTCCCCACCAAATCTAGTCTTATGTTTATCTTTCTTCACAATGGCATCAAAGTCGCATATTTGTCTTGTGACCTCTAGGAGTATGATATGATCAGTGGGATACCTTGGAAGTCGATATAGAGCCCTTTGGAAACCATCAATCCTTATGTATGAGAAGGTGGGAAACTGTATGAACCAAGCCCCATACCTCTTGATTAGCTCCTTGGCTTGATTAGAAATCCTCACATGCTCTACACCTTGGAGTAACCTAGTGATGTACATGGTGAATGCATCATTTACCCTTCTGTAGCTCGAATTACCCAAATGCAACTGTGGATAAACCTCATAGATCACATCCTACCTGAAGATGCCCCTGGTACTCAGCCCCTTATATGGATGGAATCTTGCAAGTGCATAGACCAAGTAGGAAGTCATTGTGAAGGTCTTGGTTTGTAGGAAATTACACAGTTGCTCATGAATCATAGCACTTATAACACCTGCCCAATGATAATTAGTATTCTGCTCCATCCTTGCAATGACTTGGAACATCCAACCTTCAAATACTCTGACACTCTTCAATCCTACCACTCTACTAAGAAGGGTGATAGCATCATAATATTCCTTCTTGAACTTTGCTCTGAATAGCTGTTTGGGCAGCTTGGAATAGTGAGACTTGGGCTTCTCCAACCAAGAATTGATAACTTGTTGGGCCTTGATGGTATCTTCTTCATAGAATTTCTTTTCCATTTCCATATCAAAAGCCACCACATGAGACCTATCAGGCATGTCAAAGGACTGGGCAATAGACACCAGATTCAAATTTGCTTCAATTCTCCCTTGGGGACCAACTATCCTCTAGGTACCTCTGTCATAGTGCCTGGCACACTCAAGAACCAACTCATAACATTGCACTGTGGGAGGGAATCCAACTACATGCACCAATCCTGATTCCAATGTTCTTCTAGCCAGTAAAGTAAGGTTTTGTGCTGCCATTCTAGCCTTGAACTCCTCATAATCCCATAGTTCGACATTTGTGTCAGTCACTTCTAACCAGATGGAAGTAATCTTGCTCTCTGGGATCTTATTCTTGATATCCATCTTGATCCTTTCTGCTTCAGACACAAAAGACCCCTCTGAACTTGGATCCACCATTCTACCCTTGGTTCCACTTGCCACTGCCTTACTCGACTCAACCTGCACTTAACAAAGAAACCATAGTAAAGATCACCTAAAAGCCAAGTTAAATCAATCATAAACAACATAATCATCATCAAAATGAATCCCAGATAAACAAGGTGTCATTAGTTCCCATAAAAATTGATCATATTCGGGTTTCAAGTCATCCCGCGGAACCCAAGCCAGAGAGGAATTTCAAAAAATTCCAAGCCAGACGGATTCCAGCGAAATGAACATGAAAAGTGTCCATTAGCCATTTAGTAAATCATCATAAGCCAAGAAATAACATAGGACATCTTACAATGGCTCAAATTAATCATAATATGCATAATCATACGTTAACAAACCATACTATCTCATATTCCTTCACTTTCCACTAAATTTCAGGGAATTTCGCATCGGACGGATTTTTCGCGAAAGAGGCAATAATCTGCAAATTTCGGAAAGACTAAGGGACAACGAAAATTTTGGGAGAATCTGAAAGAAACGGAAATCCACGGAGAAGATAAAACTTCAGAAAATTGCGAATTTCGGGAAAACGAAGAGGACTAGGAAAATCGGGGAAATCTGTTAGTGAAGGAAAATCCTAAAACTGAAGGAAAACCCAAATATCGACGTTCTCTCACGATCTCGCTCAAATTGATCAAATGATCACAAATTTGAGGAGTTTGGGCCTTTCACAAGTTTAACTTTGAACCTCCTACTGATTTTCTTTGAACTTAAGGCTCCTCTCAAAACAAATCGAAAGGAAAAGACGATGCCCTAGGCACGAAACCATAAATATCAACCATTGATGCACATTTCAAGCCTGGTGTTTAATTATCTCAATTGCTAGGTTCTCATAAAGGGTTATTTATGGCCCACAAGCAGGCTATCTCATGATGCAAATGAAAGAACGAGCTCAGAACTTACTTGGGAAACCATAAATAAGGAAATATCAAGCAACCCTAGCCTCAAATGCTCAAATGTACAGAACTACGAATTCCGAGCATGCCCAAACAGAAAGAATCACTCACGTTCGATAAACAAAAGCGGGGTAATAAACACATACCATTAATAAAATGCAAGTCGATTCCAGCAAAGACAAACTTCAATCTTGAATGCCTGAACAAGTAGGAGCAATGAAAACACCCAGGGAATCACAATCAAATCCAACAATTCACAAATTCAACACGCCAAAGTCAGCCAAGCACCTCAGGATTGAATACTTCAACTCAACAGGACACCAATGATAAAGCAGAATGGCATAAAGTTCCCCAAAAATTGATTAAATATCACCTTGAAAGGTTGTACAAATGGCATTAATGCAATTGACAAGACATCCCGAAAAAATCCGGAAACCCAATAGGATGACGAATATTCGAAAAAGTCTGGCCACCGCAAAATTCCGCGAAGACCAAAAATCTCTGAACTACAGTGCAAAGCAAGTAGGATTGGACTTGGAGAGGAGCTAGGGAATTCCGCTAGGAGCGGATTTTCCTGAAATCAGTGAAAAACCTGAGATAAGCTCAAAACTTAAGATTTTCAATGAATACCCCAAAGGAGATCACCCAAGCAAGAAAGATAAACACTTAAGCTCATTCCAAGGCAAGGTAAATCCTCAAAATCAAAGGGCCAAAACACCAAGAACAAAAGCAAAAGAGGTTCCCTGCTTTCAGTGGGGCGTGTGTGCAGAAACTGCACAACAATTGGTGACTCTGCTGGGAAATGCTCTAGAGCATGTCAGTGACAAACTGGAATCAAGAACCTAGAATCTCTGGTTTCAATCTCCCTATCAGACAAACAAATCAAAATGCAGGATTAAAGAAAATCAGAACCAAAGGTAGACTGAACCTTCCATAAACTGAAAATCCAAGTGTGTGCACATGAGTTCATTTCCCTCCTTTAGCTACTGCAGAAACCAAGCTTAATCAAGTTAGGCTACGTAAATATTCTAACTTCAAAAGCAACCTAGATAGAGCCTCGCTGCCAGTCAGGTGTCTATAGCCCTGACGAGGTTATTGTTGTGACTCTCCTAAACATAGCTCTATTGCCAGCCAGGTGTCCATAGGCCTGATAGAGATATTCAGATACTCCTGATAAGTTGAATTCATTTGACTTTCAATATTTTCTCTTTTTCTTCTTTTGATATTTCTTTTCTTTTTCACTTTTCATTTCAACCTGTGAACAATGAAGTTCACACTCAGGGCTAAGAACCACAGTGGCACTGAAGCAGAAATAATATTTTTCACCTAACAAGACCTCACAAAGATCCCACAACAACCTCAGGATTTTTAAGATGTATGAAAGATATAAGTTTTCAGAATACTTCAAATTCAAATCGAACCAGTGACCCATCCTCCTTAAATCAAACATTGAGACTACTTGATGATAACAAAGACCTCAACCATCCATTCAAGACACATGATTAAAGTTCATCAAGGAAATACTTGGGACAGTCCCAAGTAATAATATGATTGCCATGCAGGTGCAACACATCCAGAAGAAAACAAGGAAACCTCCAAAGCAAAAGCAGAGCAAAAACACACCAAACAGAAAGCAAACCTACACTAACCAAAACAAACAAAGGAAAAATAGAAAGGGAAACCTACTCTAACCAAAGCAAAACATAGAAAACATAAACAAAAAGGAAACCTAATCTAACTATATACAAGGAAAGAGTTGCACATAGCTTAGGATTGGAAATAATGCTTCAAGTACTGCCCATTGACAGGCAGTGGGATATCCTCCCCAGTGAGATTTTGCAAGCGAAAAACATTATCTCCCAGGATCTCTAAAATCTAATTAGGGCCAAGCCAAAGTTTGTCAAATTTACCATGCTCCCCCTTTCGATCATGGGCTTTATCCTAGTAGAGAACCAAGTCAGAAATCCTAAAGGATTTTACCTTGGATCTTCTATCAAACCATCTTTTTACTACCCCCTAATGTTTGGAAAAGTTTTCAAGGGCTTCATCTCTTTTCTCCTCAAGGTGTAACAACTCAACAAGTCGAGCTTCACGTTTATCCCCCTCATCATAATATTCATTAATGAACTGTAGGGTGGGGATTTTTAACTGAATAGGAAACACATGTTCTAACCCATAAACCAGGTGGTAAGGGGATATTCCTATGGAAGTCTTGTGTCATGTACAATCTTCCCAGAGAGAAAATCTGAGCTGGGTGTGCCAATCCTTAGGATTTCTTTCTAACAGTTTACAAATAACAGTTAGGAGATTTTTATTGGAAGACTCAACTAAACCATTACCCTGAGGGTAATAATTGGATGCAAACTTAATTATAATTTCATGATCAAAGGCCCAATTGGATAATTTCAATGATGTAAATGCAGGACCATTATCACAAACCAAAGACATAAGACATCCAAAACAGTTAATAATACCTGATTCGATGAAATTGATTACCACCCGAGAAGTACATTGCTTGCAAGCAAGGGCCTCAGTCCATCTTGTGAAATAATCAGTAACAATAAGAATATACCTATGGCCTGTAGAGGAAGATAGATAGATTGGACCTATGAAGTCCATTCCCCACTGCGCGAAAGGTTTTACCTCAAAGACTGGTTGAAGCGGGAGTGCTGCATACTTCTCTCTGGTTGCTACAGTCTGACACACATGACAAGTTCTGACATGGTTGTGGGTGTCCTTGAACAGTGTGGGCCAATAATAACCAGCTCTCTGAATTTGATTCACTGTAGAAGGTGCAGATCCATGGCCTGTACCATATCTGTCGTGAAATTCCAACATTACCCTTTCAGATTTTTCCTTTCCTAGGCACCTCAAGTAAACACCATCATGATTTTTCTTATATAGAACAACTAACTTCAACATGAAACTGTTGCTCTTCAAAAACAATTCCCTTCTCTATACTGCATTAAGATGGCCAGGACACCTTTGAGTCAGGAGATAGTGAATGATATCATCATACCATTCTATGGGAGAAACATCTTCTAGATTGTAATGCTGGGCTGCAAGATTAGGGCCCATTTCTATCATTTTCCTTGTAAGTCCTTGCCCTCTTACCAGCTTCATGGGTTGAATCTCAATATCGTATTCTTATAACATAGTTACCCACTTAGCCCTGCACTCTCCTAGCTCATTCTGCATCAACAACAACTTGACTGTAGGATCAGGAACTATTGCAAAGACCTTGTTTTTGAGGATATAGTGTCTAAATTTCTTCACAGCTCTGACTAAGGCATAAGCCTACTTCTCCACACTTGGGTATCTTAGTTCTGCATCTTTCAATGGTGCACTCATAAATGCTATGGGATGCTCATTTCCTTGATCATATTTTTGGTTCAACAAAGCAGCACAGGAGTGATCAGAAGCAAAAAAAAAAAAATAGAATGGCTTAGCATAATCTGGACTCACCAAAATCAGAGCTTCAACAATAGCCCTTTTTATCTCTGCAAATGCTTCCTTAGCTTCTGCACTCCATTCAACTTTGGCTTCTTGCTTCAACATTGCATTCAATGGCTTGACTATTTCTACAAATCCAGTGATGAACTTCCTTACAAAGTTGATCTTGCCAAAGAATGATTTCATTTCTTTCTTTCTAGCAAGTGGCTGGATATGAGTACAGCTTCCACTCGTTCTGGATCAATGGCAATTCCTTTTTCAGAGATAACTTGCCCAAGCAATTTTCCCTCTGTAGCCCCAAAGATGCATTTCTTTGGGTTGAGAGATATGCCAAAATCTTTACACTTCTGAAACACCTTGCACAAATCTACTATATGGTCACCTCTCTTCTTGGAAAAGACTGTCAAATCATCCATATAAATGATTATACACCTACCAATTATTTCCTTAAAAGCAATGTCCATGGCTCTCTGAAAAGTGGTGCCAACATTGATCAAGCCGAAGGGCATCCTCCTGTAGGAAAAAGTACCCCACTTAGTGGTGAAAGTAGTTTTATGTCTGTCCTCATATTGTACCATAACTTGATTATATCCAGAATAGCCATCCAAGAAAGACATCATCTGAGATCCATTGACAATCTAGAGTACTTCATCCAGCGAGGGTATTGGATAATTATCTTTCTCTAATGCTCTGTTAAGGTTCCTAAAATCGACACAAAGTCTGATTTCACCATTCTTTTTTCTTACAGGAACCAAATTTACAACCCAGGTTGAATGTCTAACTGGGAATATGATTCTGGAAGATAGCAGCTTCTGCACTTCCTTTTGAATTATTAGTTCCAGTAGAGCATTGATTGGCCTCTGCCTCTGCCTAAAGGGCCTTGCCCTTGGATTAAGAGGGATAGTGTGAGTTATAATTGATGTGTCATAAGTCTTCAAATATTCATAACTCTAGGCTATCACATCTGGATATGTATGTAATGCATCAATTATTCCTTTCCTTTCTTCTGGAGTACATACTTTTCCAATGAATACATTCTTGACATCATCTTGAGTCCCCATATTATACTTTTCACATTGTCCACTGATGGACTCTTTCTTGGCATCCTATTCTTGATCTCTGACCTTATCCAGATCAAAAATCCTTTCTAGTTGTACCATTCCTCTGGGAATAGTATTGGTCTTTAGATTAATTACTCCTTCCAAATCCATCTCTGCTTCATGGAGTTTAGTTTCATCAATAATTTGAGAAGCAAAGACATCCGAGCTTGTGATAAAATCCAAAATTTTCTTATCATCTTCAAATACTTGGAAATTAGTAACGTTGTTAGGTACTGAAGGTATTGGGGTCAGTTCCACCGTAAAATTCTTCAATCCAGAAAGAGACAGAGGTTGCAATGTACTAGCTACCTGAGCAAGGGAGTCAACTGTTTGGTTTTTACTTCGTGGGATCAACTAAATGTTGAAGGCATCAAATCCTTCAATAATGTCCCATACTCTGTGCCTATAATTGGTCATTCTTTGGTCATGACATGAGTACTGCCTCCTGACTTGTTTGACCACTAACTCTAAGTCCCCAAAGACTTGCAAAATCTTAACCATTTTCTTTAATGCCATGAGCAACCCATGAATCAAAGCCTCATATTATGCTACATTATTCGTACAATGAAATTGAATTCTATGAGCAACAAAGAAGGTTTTACCTCTTGGATTGATTAACTCAAATCCTACTCCAACTCCTTGCTTTGATTTGGATCCATCAAATCTTAAAGTCCAACAGCTAGTCACTGCAGACTTGCTCATTGTAGCTCTTGCACTGTTACTACTGGATGGTTCTTCAGAAAGCATCACTTTCTTTCCTTTAGGATCCTCTTGGACATTCTGGATATTAATTCTGATTGATGGAGTGGGATTGATACACTTTTGTACTTGTTCTACTATAGCCTGGCACATGCAACAATCCAATTCTGAATGGGAGGCATTATGAACCCTACACCAATTTGGCAAGAGTAATTCCCCGAAATTCATTCCTCTACCCAATTGAACCCGATCTTCAATACATTTTTGAATGAATTCCTGGAAACTGTCCAACAAGCCGAGTTGATTATCTTTAGGATCATCATCATTTATTGGTTCCACCAAGGCTTCAGTACCACTGGATTCGGCTTGGAGATCCATAGGTGCAACATGTAGCACAATAATTTCTTCTGCATCAGATTCCTCAAAAGGGGTTGCAAGCACATAATTTCCCATGCTCACTTCAGATATCAAAATCTCATTTGAAGTGTTTTGATATTCTATAATCATGTATTTCATCCTAGGTTCCCTTTCAATTCTAATCTGGTTTGGCACTCCCTTTCAGGGAAGCCACATGTGAGAGTGATCAGTTGATACATATCCATTCAAGGCCCTGGTGAAGTCTCTTCCCAGAATTAGATCGTAAGCATTAGGTATATCAGCCACCTGTATATTGATAACCTACTAAATTCTAGGGTCAGAAGCAACCTGCATATGAATCGTGTTTAACTCCCCTACAAAATTAACCTCAGTTCTATCCAATTGCGTAACTTTCTTTTGGAATCAGTAGGAGTGATACCTAAGGCTCTACAAACACCAAAAGGCATTACATTGGTATAAGCACCTGAATCTAACAAGCAATTGTGTAGATTTTTACCAAATATGCGGACAAAAATCAGAAATGGAGGAGTATCCATTTTCCCCTAGAACAAGGTCAAGGGAGTATCCACCTGAGCAACTTGAGTTCTATCTTTCTCTTTTCCTTTAACTCTAGGAGGCACGTGAACTTGATTATGAGTCTGATTTTTCCTTCCTACCAATTTAGAACTAGATGCTTTATTGATACTTTCACTGACTAAATTCTCTTGTGATATGGAATTTGCATTGTAAGCTCCTAGAACTGCATTCCTAATAGTTGGAGCTCTCAATAACTCAAATACAGAGAGGCTTACCTTTAGCTTCTTGAGTTCTTCTGCAACATATATGGCTAGTTGTTCCTCACTTAGATCAACATGGGTCTCCTTTGGATATTCCACCACCCTGTCTTTGCTTTCTTCAACACTCTTTCCTTTTGATGGATCCATTTGCGTTTGTCCTTCCTTTGACAAGTATTGTTTAGGCACATGAGGATACAGTGGATTATTACTAGCATTGGGATTTGGAGGTGTGGTGAAGTTGTTCGGAGGGATAGAAGTGGTGAAAGGGCCCCCAACTTGTGGACGTCTATGTGGCAGGTCCCTCAAATCATACTTCTTAACAGGCCTCTAAAAGGTCTGTACCTCTTCAACATAAGCTTCCTCTTCATCCATGGGGCCATTATCATTCACTGGATTTTCATCAAACAACTGTGTAATCTCATCTCCATTGCACACCTGGTCCACCTCTTCCTTTAGCTGGTCTGATTCTTCTTCAGGCACATTTTCTTTGTTTTGTGGAAAAGGAGCATGATTCAATACCAACACTGATGACTCATAGGGAGTAGATGGCACCATTTCCTGACTACCTGCATTATTCTCCACTTCATACCAAAAAATTGAAGCTGCTTTCTGGAACTCTTGACAATCTAACTTAGAATGTTGACTTGTTTTATGGAGCCTACACCATCCTGATAAGGTAGCCTCAACTAAATATACACCACTTGGAGGCTTCTCTTGGTTGACTGGATGATTGACTGGCTGATCTAATGGGGTGGGAATACCTCCATTATTAGGCCTCGTATTCCAATTCCTGTAACAAATTTATCTTCCTCTAATACTCTAGCTACTTCTACAACTCATTTTTCTTCTTCTTCCAAGTGTTAAAGCACATCTAGGCACACCAAGATAACCTTAGTTTCAAATTTATGTTAGTATTGACTAAAATGAAGCATGCATTATGATTTATTCCTTATTTTGCATCAATGGCTCTATAATGTGTGGTTGGGAAGTTGAATATGCACCTTTTCTAGTATCTATTGATTAAGAGCATAACCCTAATTCACTAGTGATTGATGTTCTACCTATTCCTTGGGTACTTCCTCTACAAAATGACCCACTTATTTTTTCTTTCTCTTGAGTTACATAGTGACATTATTAATTTGGGTGTGTAACCTAGCATTCTTAATTAGTGTGTGAAAAATTCCATGCAATTTAATTAGCATAGATTCATTACCAAATAGCTACTCAAGAAAATTATCAAAAGATTATAAAAAAATTTCAACCTTGTCTCAATAGATTCCATAATTCTTCGCACATGAAACTTGAAAAGTAGCATACATGTAAAATTATTTGGATTAGAGTTCCTTGTAAGCTTGGTTGACATGATATTGTAGCTACTTCACCCTAATATTCTCATATCCACTTAATTATTGTGAAGAACATTCTTAATAGAACTTAGGAACCTTATTTTTATTCATAGGTGTGTATTTTTCTAGTTGAGAAGAAGATGAATGTCAAGGCAGAATATGAAGTTATCCTTATTCCTTAGTCATATCCACAAGTGGATCTTGATGTTTGGGTATGCACAATATAGACACTATACATCATGGATATAGGGATTTTTCACTTGTTGTGACCCCTTGCAATGGTGTTAGGGAAACAAGAACCTTAATACTAGAAATAAAATGTGTTGGAATACACCGTAGAATAATTGGATGTGTGATTTGTAAAGTAGCTTGGATTATTCATCCTAGCTCCCTAATCTATATCCCCTTTATGTAGTGTTTTGTGTCTAACTTGGAGGAGGATATAGAAACCTTACATTTCCTCTTAACAAATGTTAGTTATGCTCCTACTACTTTTCGCTTTTTACAAATAGGAAATGTTACAACTAGTAGTACAACTTCATCCTCTTTATCATCTATTGTGGTTGGTGCAATTACATAGAATAATGAGATAGTTAAAGGGGAATGTGTAACAAGTACACATTCTCATGTTAGAAAATATTTCCTTTCAATATACATTTCCTCAATTGTTATGAAATAAGGCAAAGTGTATGCTTCATAGATAAAATAGATATCAATGAAGTACACCTTGTTAAAATGCTACTAAAATTTTAACCTTGAATGGGGATATTGCTGTAATATCTCTAGATGTTGCCTCCATTGATCCATTAACTATAATTTGAGAAACTTGGCTGATTTTTCATCACTTACACATGCTTATCAATATCATTTTTATTCATCAAACTAAGTGTTAGGTGCTTGCAATATATTGTGGGAATAAAACATGGATTTTACACACTTTTACCAACAATCATACCATCATATGCCAAGACATGAATGATTAGCAAGGATCACAAATAAAAATTTACACCTCTATCCCAATACAACTTATAATTCTCTACTATCTCATTGGCTAGGTATGTGTAACAATCACACTTCAACTTGCACATTGTGACTAGATAACTTGCATAAGTGGATCCTTAAAGAATTTAGTCTCATTTAACCTTTCACAATAATTTTATTTGATGTATGTATATGAAACCCTAATTTCAACCCTCTCAAACCTTTATGGCTTCCAAATAGTTGATGATTTTTTCCCCTTTGGAAAATTTTTCATTTCTTGTTCTAGGTCTATTGGGAAATGTGTCTCAACCTTGATCCTAATGTTAATAGTACAAAAGGTGTGTTTTTTGGGTATACAATAGAAAAAATAAAATTTTGGGCTATGGGGTTAGTTTTTGGCAAAAATAAAAAATTTCTCATTGTTTGACACCACCTACAAGGGTGCCCGTTGTGTAGATCTCTTCAAGTACATTAATTTTTTTAAAAAGAGGCCTAATTGGCCCACCATATCAAAATTTATGTCCTTTAAGAGTTTGCATAGGATATGAAAAAATTTGTTGTATGCATAAAAGAGTTGTAAAGGAGAGTTAGACCTATTGAACAACTTATGATGCATATTATGATACAACATAATGAATATTTGACTGGGGGATAATTTGGGTGCCGCTTTTGGGCGGTTTTAGTTCATGGGTTTCTAATTACTATTTTATAGTTTTTAGTTTTGTATCTCCTATATACTAGGTGCTTGAGATGGAGGTTGGTTGTAGAGTTTTGTAGATACTATAAAGTTGTAAGAATTTCTTTATGTCTCTAGTTGGTGAAACTACTACAAAGGATTTCTTTGCAAGTGTATTTTAATTGTGGTTTATTGAATAACACATTGAGCTACTTTGGAGTGTGGGGTTTTTCTATCATAAGGGTTTTCCCCACATACATCTATGTTATGATATTTATTATTTATTCTATTTAAACATGTTTCTATCTTTTGTAATTGTTAAAATATCACAACACTCTCCTCAAACTATTAGTATAGGAAGAATTTACATTACCATTCTTCCTTTATGTTCCTCATTGGGCTTCTTATCTTGTTTCCTCATCTCTTATAGTTAAGAGAGATCTAATCATTAACCATTTTGATATTAATGAGGATATGGGTATCTTTCTTCAAATATAAAATATTATTGTGGAATTGGATAGTTAAAAATAAAACAAAGACTTTAGAAGTGCCAAAGATGGTAACTTTCTTAGTTATAAGATCCTTATCCTAACTAGTTCTTTTCCTTGCAATTTCTTGTAAAAGAGGAAAATATGATTTAACTAAGACATTTGGCTAAATGATTTTCCATTTACATTATGATTTTACTAGTTTTCTGCTATTCAAAAAAATATCTCTACAATCCCAAAGATGATTTAAATATAGAAGATTTTTATTTAACTAGAGCATAAAGGAAATTAATAAAATACTCTATACTAGAAATAAAAATAAAATTCATAGAAGAAAATAACATAATGGAAATAGAACAAAAATATGAAATTGGTACCAAATGTAGAAGGTTTCTACTAAGATACCAATGCATTGTACAAATATCCATGCTTAGTGAACTATAGTCCATCCAAATTTGAATCTCACCTAGTAGTTCACTCAATATATAAAACTAGAAAGGGAATGTATTGGTAGTATACTAGATAAGAGAAATGTAAATAAATATACCAAATTAAAAAACACATTGGAGCTAGTTCATACATATTTATGTAGACCAATGAGGACAAAGAGTTTACAAGGTGATAGGTAATTTACGATGCTAATTGATGATTTTTCTAGAATGTCATGGGTTACTTTCTTAAAAGAGAAATATGATGCTTTTGAGAAGTTCAAAATATTCAAAGCTTTGGTAGAAAATGAGGTTGGTCATACAATCATGTGTTTAAGGTCTAATAGAGATCTAGTGAATTTACTTTTCATGAGTTTGAAGAATTATGTGAGAAACATAGAATTAGGAGATAACACTCTATCTTAAGGACTCCTTAACAAAATGGAGTTGTAGAAAGGAAGAACAAAATAGCTCATGCAATGGAAAGGAAAATGTTGAATCAATCTAAGCTACTTGATATATATTGGAGAGAAGTTATTCACACTATAGTCTACATTCTTAACATAGGATAGATAAGAGTGAATAACACTAAGATACCTTATGAACTATGCAAAGGTAGACCAAAATTATTCAAGTATTTCAAAATGTTTGGAAGAAAATACTACATCAAAAGAGATAAGATAATATGGGTAAGTTTGACTCAAGACTTGATGAAGGTATATTTCTTGGATATTAAGCTAGAAGAAAGGTATATAGGTGCTACACCAAAAGATTGAAGAATATTGTTGAAAGCATAAATGTAAAAATTGATGAGACACTACACTATAAGTTGGCATTAAATGATGATGACGGTGATTCAGATGGATCATTCTGCATAAGTGAAGAAGATACAAAAAGTGAGCCTAAGAGATCAAATAAAGAAACTCCAAAAAATAATGTTCAAAGAGATCACTCTAAGAGCCAAATTCTTGGAGATAATAAAAATATAGTTCTAACTAGTAGAAGGTTAGTAGGGATGAAGAAAAGGTATATTTTTCCCTTCTATCCAAAATTGAGCCAAAAAATTTTGTGGAAGCCAACAAAGATAAGAATTGGAAAGAAGCAATAGAAGAATCGAATCAAATTGAGAAGAATGAGACTCGAGAACTTGTTCCAAGTCCTAAAGATAAAAAAAATTATTGGCAAAAAATGTGTAGTCAAAAATAAACTAAATGAAGATGGAAAAGTGATTAGAAATAAGGCAAGGTTAGTCTGTAAGGGTTATGCTTAAGTGGAAGGTATTGACTTTGAAGAAACATTTTCTTCAGTAGCTAGACTTGAAGCAATTAGGATGTTTTTAGCATTAGCTACATTCAAGAACTATAAAGTATATTAGATGGATTTCAAGTCAACATTTTTGAATGGAGACTTGAAATAAGTTTACATTAAGAAACCAGAAGTATTTTAGTTCTCTAAGGATCAAGATTTTGTCTGCAAATTGAAGAAGAACTTTATGGAATAAATTGGACACCTAGGGCATGGTATTCAAGATTGGATAAGCATCTACAATAGCAATGATTCAAGAAATGTATTCTTGATAGTAATCTTTATATAAAAACTGAAGGTGATCATCAATTGATTGTTGTTTATGTTGATGATATCATTTTTGGTGGTAGAAAAGACAAAATGTGTAAGAATTTTTATGATGAAATGTAAAAAGAATTTGAAATGTCTATGCTTGGTGAGTGGTTTACAAATATCTCATTTAGACAAAGTTATATTCATATCACAAACTAAGTATGTCAAGGATATGCTTTAAAGAAGTTCAACATAGAAGATTGCATATTGGTCAGTACACCTATGGTTACTGATGTAATCTTAGTAAAGATGATGAGTTATATGTAATGAATCAAACTTTGTATAGATCAATGATTGGAAGTCTGCTATATGTAACTTTATCTAGATCGGACATTATACAAGTTGTGTGTATGGTTGCAAGATTTCAAGTTGCACCTAAGGAGGCACATGTGAAGGCAGCAAACAAAATCTTCAAATATTTGAAAGCTACTATAGATTATGGTCTGTGCTATCCAAGAAGAAAAAAATTCAAATTGGCAACATATACAAATACATATTGGGTTGCAAGTGTTGATGATGGGAAGAGCACTATTGGTGGTGCATTCTCTCTTGGAGATAATCTTGTATCTTGGTTGAGAAAAAAGTAGGATTCAATGTCATTATCTACTATAGAAGCAAAATACATTGTTTTAGTATCATGTTGCACTCAGGTACTTTGGATGAAACAAACCTTGGGGTAAACCCATATAACTAGTTTACAATTCCGTTGAGGAAGGAAAATTGTAAAAACGCTCCCATGAAACAAATTTTGGGTTTTTAGGGGTTTGCACGAAGGGGGGAATTTGCATGAACCCAAAAAGGGGTTTGCTTGAACCCACCCTCTCGAGGAACCCATTTTTCATGTGACCCCTTTTGCCACCTTTTTAAAATGGAAACAAAGGAGAAATTCAAAAAAGAGGGGGGTTCGAGTGAGCCCCCCTTTTGCTCGAAAGGGTGAAGGGGGGTTCGCTCAAATCCCCTTTTTTCCCTTCTCCCCCTCTTCTACCAAAATTTTTGCATTTTTTTTCCTTTCGAAGCTCGGGTTGAGGATGAAAATGGAGGAAACTTCACATATCCAATTGGATGATGGTAGTCCTTAGAATGAGCTATCCATCAAATATAATTTTAATATATTTTGGTTTTATTATGTATTTTTTTTAGTTTAATTAAACATAGGTTTTTCACCTAAAATCAAGCTCTTTGTTCTTCCCATGTGGAAAAATAGTATATTATAAAAATAAATTGAAAAAAATGTTCATGCTAGGTATTGATGTCCTTGATCCAATAAAAAAATTGAATTTTGATACATACAAAAAAAGTTATGTTGTATACGGTCCGCCTATGTCTAAATTGTAATTGGTTTGACTTCAAAACTTAATTAAGAAAAAAATATTTAATAAAACACTATGAAACCAAATGAACATGCTAGATATCATAGTTACAAAGGTAAATTCGAAAAAATTAGAGTTTTATCCTTCATAGAAAAAAAGTTATGTTGTATATGGTGAACACCACTCTTTAAAAATTATGTTTACTGTAAAAAGCTAGTTTTTCAAGGAGTGGAAAAAGAAATGCAATCTGATTCCAATTTTTTTTTTAAAAAATATATTTAGAATCTACAAATAAAATGTCACAAATCACTATTTTTCATCATCTTCAAATTCCTCATGGTTTAGTAGCTATAGGTGCCCAAAAGTGAAGATTTAGTTAAAAAATTCAATTCAATGTCTAGTTTGGCCAAAAAATGTAAACTAGTATTGTGGGATCACCCCTTGAAGCATATTAAAATTGAATATGATGAACCCATTTCAATTCTTTGTGACAATAAAAGTGCAATCAATATTTCAAAGAATTTAGTGATGCATTCTAGAACAAAGCATATATCAATCAAGTATCATTTTCTAAGAGAAAATGTTATAGACACAAAGTTCAAATTTGATTATGTTAAAGAAAAAGAATAGATTGTAGATATCTTTACTAAACTAAGCTTCTAAAAGAAACATTTGAGTATATTAGGTAGAAGTTGGGAATGATATATCCCTCCTCATAAATTCTTAAGGTACAGGTTCAGGGGGAGTTATCCAATGATTCAATCATGAACCAGTGAGGTTTCTATAGGTGAATGATTTGATCAAAATTTTGAAATTGATTTAAGGAGTCTCAGTTGAGTTGTAACACTTTGTTGCAATTAGGATAGATGATTTACGATGAATTTTGGTAAAGTATAGTCAATGGAGTGTATACCATAGGGGGAGAAGAAGGTATAGAATGAAGTATCTAAGATTAACTTTGCCATTGATGTCAAAGGGGTAGATAAAGATGAAGTGATGATATAAGGGGGAGATAGAGATGAAATACAAAGAGATAAATGATATAGCAGTATAACTGCGTCCTCTACTATAAACCAGGAGAGAGAAATATATAGTTGAAACATAAGCATTGGTCATTTATTTGTTTTACCACTAATGATAAAGGGGGAGATTATTGAAAACAATGTTGTGATTGATGTCAAAGTGGTATGTCAATTGTAGTCTTTAATTGATGTCCTATATGTAAAAGTAGTATAATAGTTGTTTTTTTTGTAGTAATTGTTGCAGGATGTTAATATTATTGTTATTAAAAAGGACAATATGGGAAGTAAGGGTATATATGGAATTGATGGTTCGTATTTTCATACCACCTTTGTGAAAGTCTAGAAGTTTTTGTGGTAGTATTTTGAGGTTTGTTCAAAATGAAAAAAATGCACTGTTCTAAACTATCGTTATTTTTGGTATTGCATTCTACCTCTATTAATTGTTATGGCATGTATTTTTGAAGTTAAGTAATACTACATATGAAGTATCCTAATGTACTATTTCTATGGATTTAAATGATAGAGATCCAAGATAGAAGTGACAAAGACTATTTTTGTTGGCTAACTATGATAATATCTGAGTATTTACATCAAAGAAGGGAATCATGCACTAGCTGGAGGAAGCACATGTGAAGGTGAAATATGACCAATTAAGATAATGGAAGGAAACACATGATGTCATCTTACACCTATGGTAACATATTGGTTTTGGGGTCGATCTGATTACACATTTTATATCATTTTTAATTAAGGTTTATCCTTGGCCAACATGGCTAATTCCAGATGGTGTTAAAGGGTTTTAGGCTGATATTTAGATGTTGTTAACATGATGGAATGGATATATATTGGGAATAATTTTATTAAACCGATTTGTGTGGATTGTAGAGAAAGTGGGTGTGATGAAAGTGCAGAATTGATACAAGTATGGAGTGAATTGATATGTTGGGAAAAATTGAGATATCATTAGTGGATGTGTTCACCTATTGATGAAAAGTAGGTTGAGTGAAAGCATATCTATATTTATTTATGTAATATGAGGTTGAAGCCTCTTAATTTGAGTTGATGCTCAATGAATGTATTGAAGGTCAATCTTAGGAGATTGGTGTCTACTACAGGTTGGTTCCTAAAAATCCAAATTCAAGGAGATTGGTGTCTCATGTAGGTTGGTGCCTAAAATTCAAATTCAAGGGGATTGGTGTCTCCCTTTAATGTTGTAATTCCCATGGGTTGGTGCTTGCAAAATTATTATTTAAGTTCTATATTATTTTTGTGAGGCTGGATTTGGATAGTAGTTCCAAGAAAATTTTCTCACTGTGATTTTCCCTTTTGGGTTTCCATGTGCATCTAGTGTTCTCATGTGTGGATGTGTTCATTACTTTAATTACAATTGGTTATGTTTTCATAGTTTTATGAATGTGGTAATTTAAAGTTAAAAGTATTAAATACTGATTCACCTCACCCCCCTCTCAGTATTTGTGTGTTTAACATTAATTTGGTTTGATTCTACAATGGTTTTGGAACTTAAGAATAAATTAAGGCTATAAGGATAGGCTTGGGTGACTTGAAAGTTTAGATTATTGATTAGTTGGACAATGTTGAGATCCTTAGACTATTTAGGTACTCAAACTTTGGATTCTTGGTATGAGTTTGGATTTATTGAGTTTGGAACTTATAGATAATTTAGAGTTCCAATGATAGATAATTGATAGTTGAATTTGGGACTTGTGGATGATTCAATCTCTTTGGGATAGACATATGATGATTGGATATTTTATTTAAGGATCCAAGGACAGTTTTTAAAATTTCCAAGGATTTTTTAGGGTAATTATTTTTTGGAGTAGGATGGATCTTAGGGGTATAGTCAATTTGGATTAGGATGATAGGATTAGGATTCATGCAATTTTCCAAGGATGAAGGAGTTTAGATTTGGATCAATGTCAAAGGTTTTAGGGATGCAATGGTTTGAGGATGGGTTTTGGTCAAGGTTATGAACATGTATTCATGTGGGAAACGGCTTGATAATGTTGATCTTAAAATGTTTTATTGGTTTCAAGGGTTGAATGAGAAATTTTAGCTTCAAACTTTTAGTTTAGATTTTCCAATTTTGATGTGATTTGTGATATGTTTTTAAAATGACAAGGTGATTTTTTGAATTCTTTTTAGTCTTGGTTTTAAAAAAAAGAATGGGTTCAACATAGTTGCAAACAAACACATGAACGGCCTATATTATTTAAATTATGGATGTGTACACACTTGTAATCCCCTTGTTAATGCCTTTTTTGTTCATAAAAAGTAGGGTCCTTGAGGAGGAACTAACCACTTTTGATCCTTAATATCACATGAAGGTGTGATTGGAGAGCATACATGGCATAAAATATTATTTCTAAGGGTAGGTGGTAACTTCTTGGTGCTAATTGCTATCTAGTGTATTCAAAGTATGTATGACCAAAACATCCTATCTAGGATTTAAATGAATTTATGGGAGATACCCTATAAATAATTGAAGGTATATGAGGCCAAAGTTTGTGAATGGGAGTGTTATCTACAAGCATGTTGTTGGCGTCAAATCCCTTCTTGATTCACCTCATCCCCTCAAATGGATAATAAGATTTGGCCAACAATGATAGCCCTGGACTGTGATGAAAGTCTTTTAATTCTTCCCTTAATTTATATACCTTGCCAAAACATGAGTGTTCAAGGCACCCCTTGGGTGATAAAATCCAAAGGAAGGCCCACTAAAAGACATGACAAGGTGACACTTGTTTTGATCTCCAAGATCACCCTATGATGCAAGGAGAGAGCATACACAAGCATGCCATAGAAAAATGGCCCCTTGTCATTTCCATGGCCTTTTAGGTCTTTTTTCATGGTGTTGGAAATATGTTGCTCTAATTTTATGTTGTAACATGGCTTGAACATGCTTATTTAGGTACTAAAACTCAAAGAACGACGTCTTGTGAAGGTGTTGTGAAGTGTTGTAAGACATTTCTACATTCTTCTAATTTAATGAAATTTACCTAAAAATCACCTTTTTACTCATCAAGAAGTCCTATTTTGAAGTGTTGTAAAGGCTTGTAACAAACTTTCATGCTCTTCTAGGCATATTTTAACTATTTACACCCTTCTCATGATTTATTTGGTCTCTTTATGCCCTCATAAGTTGTAATTAGGTGTATTTATGAATGTTATCATGAAAAATAACATTAAATACAAATTTTTCTTGACATGTTTTTGTCCTAGGTGGGACCCATTCACCATGGGTGCTTAATGAGTCCCCTCTTGGCCCCAAATTCAAAATTTCAAATTTCCTTTCAGGATTTTATTAAAAATCACTTGATGTCGGCTGTGATGAGGTATGAATGGATACTAAGGCATAATAATTGTATAAAGTGTTTCTCATCCTCATTTTACATCCTCCAACATTCACATATCATATTCAAGCAATCTCAAGCAAAAAGCATTTTACATCAACAATTCAAGCACTATTCAAGCACTTGAAGCAACCATTGACATTACTTCATACTTGCATCATCAAGGGTTAGGTAAGTTGATAGTACTCACACGTTATTAACTATTTATCTTTCTCTTTCATTTCATTATCTTTTCAAGGGTTTAATTACCAAAAGTGGGGTTTGACCAAGGAAAACTGGTGCAGGAGCACCTGCTTAACTCCACCTTGTTTGTCTTCAATTTTGGCTTGTACCTGACCTTAGCCAAGTCAGGGTGTTTGTGTGCTTAGTTTGGACCTTAGAAGGTCTTGTTGGTGTGTGATGAATTAGTCACTAGGACTAAAGTCATCAATAGGTTATCATTGTGGTTAAATTTTGCTTTAATTAGTCTTAGACAACATATGTTAGAATATAGAGCCTTAAATGTGTTCTAAATGCATGGTTGTGGTTAGAAGATGCCAAGAGGTAGTTGAGGAAGTTGTTAGCTCAAAATCAAGGAGTTAAAGATCCTAAAATGCAGGAGGATGGAAGGAGTTGCAAGAATATTGCAAAAGTTGCATGACAACAATTGTGGAGTTGCATGCAAACTTGTTGTCTTGGATTCCCTTGAAATCAGGGGTTTGGGATCGATCTAATCTCCTTGAATCATGGTAAAGGATTAAAAAATAGAGGTGTGGCTCGTAGAGAAAAATGATGATACATTGTAAACAGATTTTGGCTTGAAAATATAGAGTAGTTTTCTGCATTCTCTGTGTTTTACCCGTGTGTTTTGTAAAACAGTGGTATCAAAGACTTTGTGTATACTGTTTCATCATTGGATTTGTGTTATTGGATAGTATAGTGTAACTTACAACTGGTATATAGATTTATTAGTGTAGATTTGATGTTTCCAATTCTTAGTTTAGAGTGTAGAGGGTTTATTTTCTTTGTTTTGAGCAGGAAGTCTTTTCATGGCTCCCCCATAAACACTGACCACGGGTTTTCCCTAAGATTGGTGGAATATGGAATGGGAGCCAGTCAATTGTAAATATGTAGCAGTAGGAAACCTTGAGAGCCAAGCAAGAATTTGTAATACCAAACCCTAGGCGAGTTCTAGCTACCCGGTTAGGAGTTTGGGAGTGAAAATTGGAAGAACTTAGGCAGGGGAAGAGACCATTGTACGGAATCTGTATAGCTTCAGGTAGGGTTAGACATTATCCTCACATGCCAAAGGGTTGAAGCTTCAATCAATCTTTTGGAAGGAGATTTGAATCAAAGAATAGAGAAACCCTAAGAATTAGGTCAATTAGGCCTAATCCTCCTTGATTATAGGAATGCACTGTACAAAAGATGCAGAGGCTTAGAAACCCAGTGAAAGATTTAAAGCTCTGAAAAGGGTATCAGAAAGTGCAATTTATTTGTTAGGTCATTTGAGAGTTTGAGAAGAAAAGTCGAAAAGGGACCGGTAAGGGCTAAGGATTAGGCCAAAGCAAATTTTGAAAGCCGGTGATTTGAAGGTTGAACACCAAGCAAGATGCATTCATTTGGATGTGAAATGCAAGAAACCAAGTCTTCCCCTGCAAGAAGTTCAAGCAAGGTGATGAAGTTGGCATCTAGACCCTTCTAGGTGTAGTGAGAAAGATTGCAAGTTCAAGTGGTGTTTGTCTACCCAAGGTAAAGCACAAGGTAGGAAACTCTTTGAGAAGAGTTGGAGCAGGGTTTGGTGAATCACCCAAGCTCAAAAAGAACCCATTGGAGTCAGGTTCCAAGAAGGAGACAGTGAGAAAGGTCTTCTAGGAGTTGTGCAAGCAACCTTGGGTTGCATAATACACCCTATTCACTAACCCTCAATCATTTTTCCCCTATTGCATGTTTTTTGTAGCTCTTTGTATGCAGATTTGATAGTTATTAGGTGTTGAAGATTATTTCCATGTCAACTAGGTGCTTCAAGTCAACTTAAGTCAAATTCAAGCTTGGAGAGTTATTTGTCTATTTTCTATAACTGACTTCAACAACGACAAGGCTTTTCCAATCTAGTGTTGTAGAGTTGTCTCTTGATTTTCAAAAATTTGGAGAGGACTGATTCACACATGTGGTGAATGAGTCCCACCTTAGGACTGAAAATCTGAATTTTATCAGATTCTAGATCCCGATAGACAGAAACTAGCTCCCGATAGTTTTTCACCAAGAGGAGGACTGATTTACCACCTTGGGAAAATGAGTCCCACTATGAAAATTCAGTAATTTCCATCATCATTTAGAATACTCTAGAATCATCACAATTCACCTAGGTGCACTTATATTCATCCTTGTACTTTCTATTTTGCATTATTTCTTCATTTACATAGTTATTTGTGTATCACAATGTGTTTTCAAACATAGTTGTAATTGCACTTTTGCATTCATTTTTAGTCATATAGATTAGTCAATTGACTTTAGTTAAATTTATTTACATTAAACAACATTGCATACATCCCGATTTGAGTGAATCATTAGCATTTTTGGCCCTATCTCTCTCCTTTTAGGTGAAAAACCCTAGAAGTGCAAGAGTAGTCCATAGGGTCCCAAAAATCTGTTTCATTTTGGTGAACCTGACTTTTGAACACTTTTAATTTCTAATTACATTCACATAATTTCATCTTAAGTTTCCATTTGCATTAGCATTCAATCAGGACACTGATTTGTTCTTGCATTCTAGGACTTTTCATTTTGCATTAGTGAAAACTTCATTTAGATTTCATTTCTTGCATTACATCTCATTGAAAAAAGTCAAAATATGCATTCTGCATTTGTAATTGCATTCTATAGAGCATTTAAATCATCTTTAATATTTTGAAAAACACTAAAAACTTCATACTGGGACTCATTTTCCACCTAGGGCGAATTGGTCCCTCTACACTTTTTAGACAACATTTTTGGCATTTTTCTGGCATTTGTTTGCATTTCTATTTCTTGTAGTTGGATCTTTGTTATAGTTAGCAGAATCTTTATTATTTTCATTTTAGAGCTCTTAGATTAGCTTATATTTTCATTCACCCTTCCTTTGTGGTACTTGTATGAGTGTTTGGTGCCCTGTTGATAATACTTTAGTGAGAAGAAGTTCTAGACTCATGGCTTCCCATGATAGCACTTTCATTGTGGACCTTGGGATCTCACGAGCTCCTACTCCTAGTATGGAAAACAATGCATTGGGCCTTGAAAATACCACTTCCATTCCTTCACCTTTCCATCTAATGAATGTTGACAAAACAATTCCCTCCCACAAGAAAAGGTCATTAATATTCATGAGGACTTTGCACATTTACAACAAGACTTGTGACTTGAAAACATTTCCACAACTTCCATACCCGCCATTGAAAATATTCATCATTTGATTGAAAGTGATGATGGCTTGCAAATGATGAAGAAAATTGCTGAGATTTAAAATAAACATGCCTCTTCAAATACCCAATCCACAAACATTATTGTAAACCAAGGAGCACCTCAAGTTCCTCCCCTTTCAACCATAACATCCATATCAACTTATACCAGTCTGCAATTCCATACAACTATGCCTTAGGCTACTTCTTTCCCAATTTCCACTAGCATTCCTACTTCTTTTGTGGCATCACAAGTCCCTTCCACCACTTTCACACCCCTTAGAATTATTTTCACTCCCCCTAACATCACTTACACTCCATCACCATTTTCCCTTCCACCTCAACCCACATACCCCGATCCCCTTCTTACACACTCCTTACCACTGTTTCATCTATGCAACATCAACTTTCCACCATTAGTCAAGGTCAAACCGCTCCAACCACATATCATGTCCGCAACAACCCCTTATCCTTAGAAATATTATGTACCATAATGCCACAAGGGATAGAAATACCTCGGTTTGAGAAATACAGAGGAAAAGGAGATCCTATCAACCATATTAATGCTTATACAGCTTTGTGTAATGACTTTGTCCTTGATGATAAACATTTAGCAAAAAAATTTCCAAGGACCTTGAAAGATACTGCATTAGAGTGGTTTTTCAACTTTCCCAATCATTCCATCCATTCATTTAATGAATTGGTGGATGCTTTCATTAGTAACTTCCAAGTTCATATGACATATAAAAAGACAATGGCAGACCTTATGAGATGTAGACAAAATACAGATGAAAAAGTGACATATTTCATCTCACATTACCAATCCTTATATGCTCAAATTGATGTCAAGATTCCAGATGCACATCTGCAAAATATTTTTATCGAAAACTTGCACACCACCCTTCAGGATAAACTCACCATGATGAAATTCCCTTCATTCATGCATTTATGTACAACCCTATGTGAATACCAAAATTTGGTTTCAAGTCGTGATTCAAAATCCACTTCTAGTCGAGTTGACAAACCAGAACACGCCAATAAAAACCAAAATAACACACAAAACTTCCATAAACCTAATAGAGGATTTTTTCAATTTAATCCACCTCCTCAACAACAATCACCACCAACCCAACAAGTTCAAAATTCAATGGCCACTATTAAAGAAGCCATGCCTTATCATTATGGAGATCCAAAGAGACAATTCACTCCTTTACCTAATACTCTCCATAATAAAATAAACCAGTTAATTCAAAAATGCAGGCTCACTTGGCTGCCTGTTAGACCACTTGATCCAAACCAACTATTACCACCCAATTTCAAGCCTAACACTTATTGTCACTGTCATCGCCAAAATGGATATGACATTGAACATTGTAAGCATCTAAAACATTTAGTTCAAGACCTCATTGAGTTAGGCCATTTGTCCATTGAGGGTGTTAATGATCAAGGCAATAAGTCCAATGCACCCCCTAACCAAAATTTACAAATTTTCACCAATCCTATGCCTAAACATACTACCTCATTTGTCAAGGCTAGTGAACCTTCAAAACCTGATGTAATGATTGTTGATACTATGACCAGGAAAAAACACTATTCCAAAAATGAACAACAAGAAATGTACAAAAACAATAAAATCACCTAACACCTCAAGATTAGCCTATTTAGATTCAAAACAAAATGAGATAACAAAAAGAAGCTGATTATACCTTGTCTCGAATTGATCCTTTGGTTGGCCCTTGATGGTTGATTTTGTGTATGCTCCTTGGATGGAAAAAGATGTTGATATGAAATGCAAGATGGATGAGAAATGGATGAGAAGTGGATGAAAATGGATGCAAGTGCAATGGTGAGAGCCAAATGCAAAAATTAGCTAAGTGTGGCTCAAATGAAAAATTTGCAAGAGTTTGGCTATGGAATGCAAAGTTACTAAACGAGAGAAAAGAGGGAGGGTATTTATAGAGGAAGTTGAATTCTCTAGAGAATTCAATGGTTGAGATTCATCCAACAAGGTCAAGATGAAGGGCTATAGTGATTTGAGGACTCACAAACCCTCACATCTTGACATGTGGAATGTGAGATGGCTTAGGAATGGTGATGTGTAAATGAGGGGGAAGGAGGGTACATGAGGTGTAAGAAGGACAAGTACTTTGCAAGTACCTTGGGGGATGAGAAGATTTCCTCAAAAAGGAACTTCTTGTTTCCAAGTGGGAATGAAAGTGACTTTTGAGGAATTTTAGAATTCCTCAAAAATCTCCATGGGAAAAGCGAAAGTAGTTGGAGAAGTAAATGTGAATTAAAAATTCACATACTTGCAAGAATCTCATGGACAAGACAAGGTTTCAAAAAGGGATGTGACACCCCTCCGTTTTGTTATGTTTTTCTTGATAGCTCAGATACTTTGTTAGACCTTATTTTATGTTATGGTTGTTCTATCGCTAATAGTGGAGTGACGATAGACTATATGGATGTGATGATACATTATATGCATGGTGATTATGTTTAATATGCTTTATGATTGCATAGATGTGTAGTTGTGATGACATTACTATATATGCTTATTGTAGTTTAATTGATCTATTATCTCATCAGTTGATGTGACATTGTATTGGTGAAGAGAAAGGTATTGCATCACTCGCTTGCGAGTGCCCTGTGATTTCCACGATTCTCTCCACGGTGTGTATGAATTACTATCTGTATACATGTACGACTCTTGCTTGTGTTGTAGGTTTGCAAGTACAGGACAACGACTTCACCTGGTTTCATAGGTATGAGCGTGTCCACTACTCAACAGTAATGATTGGGAGATAGTAACAGGCTACCTGGTCATACCTTTACCCTAGTACAATGTGTCGTCAGTTTGATTCTTGGTCATATTCCTTACCCTTGTTGTTCTGGGTATTTTATTATTATGCAAGTTTAATTTTGTAGATTAAAATGTGTGTTTGATTAAGTATTTAATTTATGGTATTATTGATGTGAAAAATTTAGAATAAATAAATAAATAAATTTAATTTAGTTATGTTATTAAGTAATTTTAATTATTTAATTAATGGGAATTAAATAAATAAGATTATTTAAATTTGTTGAAATATATAAATTGTTAATTTTAAATGCATGTGGTTGGAAAATATCTGTGGTGGTTGAGGGAAAAGATATTTTGTGGTGATAACTGTGAGTTAGAAATTTGTTATCTAGTTGTTGAAAATTTATTCTCGAAGGAAAAAGATTGGGGAAAGGAAAGAAAGTTGTTTCATGGGAGAGTTTTGGTTTTTTGGTTGAAATATTGGTGAGGAAATTGGGGATCTCTCTGAGGATTTTATTTTAGAATCTTGTTGTAGAATTCTTGGCTGTGGTATTGTGTGTTTTCTGGAAAGAGGCAATTTTACTAGAGGAAGCTTTGGAAACATTGGTAATTTGAAGTTACAGAGAAGCTCGAAAACAATTCTCCAGGCAACAGTTCTTTTGGAACAAGAATTTTATTTGAAACGAAATTATAAAGAATCGATGTACGACGAATTTAAACACTGAGGAAATTTTATAAATTTAAGTTATTTGTAGAAGGCACTGGGGAATTTAACCCCATTGCCACCTCCCTTTAGTGGTGGGGATGGGCCTACTATGGCAGCGCCCTCCACACATGTGTGGGGAAGGCGCTGTCATAGGCGGTGCTGTCACCTCCATGCAAGGCTGTGTGCGGCAGTCTGAGCTTGGTGCAGTTTGTACACTGTGATTTTGGTACAAATGGTTCTTATGTTTATTTTAATATATATTATATATTTATGTATGTATATATGTTATACATATAATATATAATATACATATTATTTATAATATGTATTTTATATGTTATGTGTATATTGTATATATATATATATATATATATTTGGAAATTGTATTGTAATTATTTTAAAATGGAATTTGGGAAAAGTATAATTAATTTTATAATTAAATAATATATTAATATGTAGATATATATAATTATATTTAATTATATATATACATATTAAATATATTTATTTAGTGTGTGAGTAATACAATGATTATTTGAAAAGCACGATTAATTAAATTGAAGTGATTGATTATTTTATTGATGAATTTGAGTTAATCTTATGAGTAGTTGTGAACTGAAAGTAATCATTTAGTTTAAATTCATTGTTGACCTATAAATAGGAATTATGTTTAAATGGTGTATTTTAGATATGCGATATTGATTGTTTTGGATTTAGGAAATCCGAATAATAATGCTTTTAATTACCTGAGATTGTTTATTTTAATTTCTAGTGTTATGTAATTGGGCACGGTGGGGAATATTTGTTGTAGAGAAAATATAAGTCTTCTAGATTATAATTGTGATAGGGTTGTTATTTTTTTTAGTCGCCTTGAGATTTCCTTGGGTAGTGCATGTAGCTGGATTTAGTATTGGACATCTATAGGGATGGGTTATCTCTTGTGTTGTGTTATTATCAATTTGTGCATTGTCTACCCTTGGGTGTAGAATGAGTTATTGTGGTCGATAGGGGAGTGGCTTTCAACGAGGGCCAAGACACAAAGTGGTCCTAGGATAACTCGTGTGGAAGTCAGCGCAATTAGTGGAAATTAAATAACCTACTTTAGGGGAATGGGTAGTTAACATATTTAACTTGATAATTAGCCTCGCTCATTGGCTCAAGGGCTTGTGTTAGACTTGAGATGAGTCGGGAAGGCCTGGAATGGCAAGATCGTTATCTTGTCCTCTCGAAAGATAATCGATTCCGCACTGGTGTGCATGTGGGGCCGAAGTTTGTAAGAGGTTACTAGGATAACCCAAGATGGGGGCTGGGACCTAGGAAGATCTCCTTAGGATAACCAATGCAGCATTTGTGATGACACTCCTATGACAACAGTCGTTTGCTTTGTACAGTGGTTGTTCTTGATTCTGTGATTCTGGAAGCAATGTAACCCTATGTTTGTATTTACTGGTATAGTGTGGTTTTGTACTTTTCTTGTGTTAGAGGTAGTCGGTTGTCTTGGTTACCTATTACTATCTCCTAGCATGGGGGTTGGGCCTATGGGTACCATATGGCTGGGTGGCGTGCTCCTTACACTGTTGAGTTCTCATCCTGTTCGTGATGGCGAGATCTTCTTGTTCGAGGAGCTCGTGTGGTTCTATGGATTTGTACTTCTCTTTCTCATTGTAACTATGGACACTATGTAATTGTAATCCTCATTTCTATCGAGGAGAACCCTGGTGATGTAATTGTAACATTAAGTATGATTTATTTATCATTGGATTAAATGGGCTATATTTGGTTTATATGGTGTTGTATATGTGGAAATATGCTTATTACATTTCTATGTGTTAGACTTAATTTGCAATGGATTACTGTTTTGTTGTATGTTGTTATCATGAATTAATTCCATGTACTATGTTTTAGAATAATTTGTAAGTTTGGAATTTCACATGTTGACATGTTGTTTGGCCTAGAGGATGTATGTGTTAGAGTAGTTTACTTCACTCATCATTGTTACTCTTTTTCTAAAAAAAAATTAGTTGTGCTTTCGCAATGTTGCATTGTCCTCTAGGTTGCGGGACGAGGTTTTACAAGGGAAGCCTTTGTCCCCATGTGACTTGATGTGACAAGTCAAAAGATTCTAGAAGATGCGTGGGAAGAGGATATTCTAGGAGGAATAAATGTGAATTTAAAATTCACATGGGAAAGAGGGTCAATACCAAGAAAGGAAAATGAAAAGGTTGACCAAAAAAGGCATGTTAAAAGTGGCTAATGACTTTGATTAAGGTTGTGCAAACACATGATTAAGAGGATTAACTAAAGATTAGAAGCAAGTGGAAAATGTTGGAGGATGTGACACATCCTAACCATAAATTAATTAAATTAATTATGATTAGAAGAGGGTTAGGTGGCTAAGAGGAATTAGAGACCGACTTGCAAAATTTGGAGGATGTGACACATCCTAATCAAGGATTAAGCATGTGCACATCCTAATCATAAATTAATTAAACTAATTATGATTAGAAGAGGGTTATGGAGGATGTGACAATGAGAGAGAAAAAGAAGAATTAAAAATTGGCTTAAATTCAAAGAGGTCTCATGACTAAATTAAATAAAGTGATGTATTTATTTAATTTAGAGAGGAAAGAAATAAAAGGTAAAAGTATTTAATTATTAAATTAAATACTTTAGAAACCTTATAAAAATGATGAAATATTAATTAAATGAATGATTTAATTAATATTGGCAAAGATGATGAAATAGGCGAGTAAAGGGATGAGTAAGGAAACGAGTTTGACCATATGGAAGTGGTCAAATTTGGATGTCTACAGATAAAAATAGTGAACAACATGATACAACTCCTACTATTGTTACCCAAGTTAGTCCTATGGATAACTTTGTGGCTATGATAGATGTTCTCCCTCATAAGGGCCAAACCACTAAATCGCTTGATATTACTTTTTCTGCTAAAGATATACTACAAAAGCTTCCTAATGGTCCTCTCTACATAGCTGACATAATCTATAATAAGCCCACTAATGGGATATTAATAGATTCCTCTTGTGGTGAGAACGGTGCTCACAGAGAAGTTTATGGTATTATATGAGCTATATCAAGATGATTATAATAAACCCACTGCATGGATTAAAACACATATTGGTTTTGCATGCCCTACGATTGGATCGATCGTGCTACCTTTACAAATAGGACCTAAAGCTTTGGAGGTAACATTTTCAATTATTCCACAATCTGACCAATTTCATTTGTGGCTAGGCCTCCCTTGGCTCTGCTCAATGAAAGCAGTCCCATCAGTTGTTCATAAGTGTTTGAAGTTTCCACATGACAATGCGATAGTCACCATACACCATAGTGGATTTAATCCTTTATCTTCCATAGGAAACTTCTCATTAGAAGCCTTTTGGCCTGAACCCATGAAACCTATCACCCCTCGCAAGGATTTATTTTTCATAGCTTATGAAAATTTTAAAGCCAAAATGATAGCCAAATTATCTCTTCGTAACTCGTCCCCATCCACTTATGCACCTCCTATCATAGATGAAACCATGCTTCAACCCGAGTCTGACATTGAGCGCACCATCAAACCTCCTGAACAACCACCCCTTGACATTTCACTACCATCATTTAAATGACCAAGGGAACATGAAACAAACCCTGCTCAACCTCCTCGCCTTAAACAAGTGTATAAAGCTAAAGAGAAAGTAGTTGATCCATCCTCTTCAGTTTCTTTTGTTCTTCCCCCTTCGGAAGTAGAAGAACCTATGATGAATCAATTTTCTCTTACACCTCCACAACTCCAAAAAAAAATTAAACTAAACCTCGGTGCTAGGGAACATAGGCATCATTGTCATATCCTTTCTCATCAATCTCGCATAGAAGAAGATAAAGAAAAACAACCTTTACCTTTAATAGAAGTCATAGATGACCACCCTCCTCCTGACCTACCAAAAGATAGTCTTGTGCAACAATCATAGAAAATTGAACCAATCCAACAACCTTAGCTTTTGATACATCCATCTTTAGAAATCACCCTTTGTCCTATTTTCATTAATCTTGATGATGATGATGATGATGATGGTGATGATGACACAAAGATTGCCAAAATAAATGAAGAATTGCATAATGATTTAAATTATTTATTTTCATCTACAATGAGCTTAAATGATACATCCTTGCCACCAAGTGAAGAACCTGGTACAACTCTTGGTTCGACGCTTGCAATTATTCCTTTGGACAATCAACCACTCTCACATTACACTGAACATGATTGGAAGGCAGATGACCTGTTAGATGGTTGAATTGCATTCACCTAACTAGCCTTTTTTCTTTTCCCTTTTTCCTTTTCTTTTTATGTGTGTATCGTATTCCCCCATATAGTGCGTTTGATGTTTCCCTCTCTTTGTACACTTCTTCTATTCGTATCTCTCTTCTTCTATATGTCGTGACATTATCTTTTTTTCTAATTTCTTTTGTTTTGTGTTTTCTTTTGGGGATGATGTAAAGCATATAGAGACACCCTACGTCTCTTCCATGTTGGACCTAAAAGGTCCTTGTATTTTTCTTTTTATTTTTGTTTTCTCCTTTTGGGGATGACGAAAGCATAGAGACACCCCATGTCTCTCTTTCCACGCTGGACCCAAAAGGTCCTTGTCTTTTTTTTTTTCTCTTTTGTTTTGTGTTCTCCTTTGGGGATGATGTGTGCCATAGAGACACCCTATGTCTCTTCCATGCTGACCCACAAGGTCCTTGTATTTTTCTTTTTGAGCCCAGGTTTTCCCTTTTGGGGATGATGCAAGGCGCTGAGACCTAAATGTCTCATTCATGTTGACCCAAAAAGATTTTTCATTTTTCACCTTTTCATTTTCATTTTGTTTGTGTTTCTCTTTTGAGGATGATGTAAGGCATTGAGACCACAATGTCTCTTCCATGTTGACCCAAAATGACCTTTCTTTTTCCTTTATTTTTTCTCTCTTTGTGTCATTCTTCCAATTCTATGTGCTTTGGGGAATGATGACAGTTTCAAGCTCTTTCATCAACACATTGTAGAAAAAGAACATACTGACCCCAAATCCATAGATCCCTTATGTGTTTGGTGTGCTTTCTTTTCTAGGGGGCAACCTCCTTTTCTTTTGATTTTCATATTTCTTGACATGACGCAACCTAACTTTGAAAACATACACTGGTCAGAGGCCTCTGTAAGTTGGGATCTGTCTTTTTTCTTTGGATTTTTTCTTTTTCTCTACTTTTAAAAGTAATTTCTCAGAAAATGTGTAAAATTCCTTTAAAGTGGGGCACATTACCGCTATTTTATTTGCATTCTGGTTCCTAGTGTAGCCTTGTCGCTATATGATGCATTTGTCACTTTGTGGATGACATTGGGTGTGATGTCCTTCATAAGTGTAATCTATATTAGTATATTAAATTCCTCCTTGTGGCTTGATGTGATGCACTACATCCCCTAAGTTGTGAATATACTATTCTTTTGAGCCGGGTCCTCTCTTGAGACATTAGGACACAATGTTCCCTAAGTGACTAACCTTGCATAAACTAAACAAGACTCCTTTGAACATATTTTTACTGCCACTTTTATATTTTTATATTTAACATTTTTCATTCCTTTTTCCACCTTGCATAACGCAACTTGCATGACTATGGTACCTTTGTCTTTTTGTTCATAAAAATTTCTTTTTCTTTGTGTCACCTTGTTAAAGTTATCAACGGGTATAACTTTGACATGGTTGAGCAGGAAGCTCACCTAGCAGCATGACTTTTCCCCATACCCACTTTTGTGTTTTCGCTGCATACTGAAGGCATGTATCTTACCTTTTTGGGCTTTCTCACCCCAAAGACAACTAGTTCCATGGCCCCAGAGTGGCATAAGGCTGGGATTTCTACCCCTGCATAACCCGCCAAGGCCAAGTTCCATGGCTCCCAGAGTGAGTACACATTCTTTTTTTCAAAACAACTTAGATCTCTCTTTTCATTAACTATTGGATTGACGCATCAAAGCTTCATCCACTTTTTTCAACACTTGTGTGTTCCTTTTGTTCTTATGTCTAGTTTTCCCATGGGATCTTCATCCCGTGGGGCTTGATCATCCTTGATCATTGTCATTCCATCTTAACGAAGTGCATTGAACCCTTCCCTTCGATAAATATGTATTACTTTAGTGTGAGTTTGAAACAAATCCCTCCTGTACTAAAGTGTGGGATCTCACGTGCCATAGAAAAAATGCCCCTTATCATTTCATGGTCTTTTTAGGTCTTGTTTCATGGTGTTGAACCATGTTACTTCCCCACTCTTATGCTGTAACATGGCTTGAACATGCTTATTTAGGTACTAAACTCAAAGAATGACATCTCAGAAGGTGTTGTGAAGTGTTGTAAGACATTTCTACATTCTTCTAATTTAATGCAATTTACCTAAAAATCACCTTTTTACTCAAGTCCTATTTTGAAGTGTTGTAAAGTCTTGTAACAAGCTTTCACGCTCTTGTAGGCATATTTTCACTATTTACACCCGTCTCATGATTTATTTGGTCTCTTTATGCCCTCATAAGTTATAATTAGGTGTATTTATGAATGTTATCATGAAAAATAACATCAAATACAACATTTTTCTCGACACATGTTTTTAGGTCCTAGGTGGGACCCATTCACCATGGGTGGCGAATGAGTCCCCCTTGGCCCCAAATTCAAAATATTTCAAATTTCCTTTTCAAGATTTTATTCAAAAACACTTGTTGTCGGCCCTGATGAGGTATGAATGGATACTAAGGCATAATAATTCTATAAATAAGTGTTTTTATCCTTAGTTTACATCTCCTACAATCCCCTCACTCATTCAAGGATTCAATTCTACATTTCAAGAATTCAAGCATCTTACATCAACAATTCAAGCACTATTCAAACACTTTGAAGCGGCCATTTACATTACTTCAAACTTGCATCATTAAGAGTTAGGTGTGTTGATAGCACTACTTGTTATTAGTTTATCTTTCTATTTCATTATCTTTCAAGGGTTTAATTACTAAAAGTGGGTTTGACTCAGGAAAAAAAAAAAAAACCCCTATTCCCACTCAACTTCAATCATTTCTCATTGCATGCTTTGTTTGCAGCTCTCTTTGTAATGCTTTGATAGTTATTAGGTGTTGAAGATTGATTTCCCAAGTCAACTAGGTGCTTCAAGTCAATTTAAGTCAAATTCAAGCTTGAGAGAGTTATTTGTCAATTTTCATTAATTAACTTCAAGAACCTAACAAGGTGACTTTTCTAGATCCGTGTTGCAGAAGTTAAGTTCTGATTTTTCAGGAAATTTGGGAGAGGTGGTGACTGATTCACACCTATGGCAAATGAGTCCTACCTTAGGACTCAAAATCTAAATTCTGGTCGCATTCTCGATCCCGGCTAGGACAAAACTAGCTCCTAAATGCCACTGTGAGGAGGACTAATTCGCCACCCTAGGCAAATGAGTCCCACTATGAAAATTCAATAATTTCCATCAGCATTCAAAACACTCCAAAATCATCATAATTCACCCAGGTGCACTCAGATTCATCCCTGTACTTTCTGTTTTGCATTATTTCTCCATTTACACAATTGTTTGCATATCACAATGTGTTTTCAAACATAGTTGTAATTGCACTTTTGCATTCATTTTTAGTCATATAAATTAGTCAATTGCCTTTATTTAAATTCATTTACATTAAAAAACATTGCATACATCCTGATTTGAGTGAATCATTAGCATTTTTGGCCCTATCTCTCTCCTTTTAGGTGAAAAACCCTAGAAGTGCAAGAGTAGTCCATAGGGTCCCAAAAATCTATGTTTCAACAGTTTTCCCTTGGGTGACACAAGTGAGGAGGGTGTTTTGATCCTCAAGTTTTCCTCACAACACAAGAACATAACATATACATTCCTAGCCATAAACGAATTAAAACATAAACTAAACAAGACATACCAAAAAACAACTGATTTCCCCTTATTAAAAGAAATATATAAGAAAAAGTTTGAAAAGATAAGTTTTGGGAAAATAGACTTGCAACATAATATATTAGTAGTTTCAAAAATAGGTCTTCAACTTATGAAAATCACTATAATTAGAGTGTTAGTAGTACAAATTATAAGAAAAAATGGAAAGTTCAAATACAAATTAATATAACTAGCATTTATGGTGAGATGGGGAGAAGTTGCCTAACCCACGATGTAGAGAGTAGTAGTTTTCCAGTGCCTATAAAACTACAAAAAAATATTACCTGAAATGAAAATTATGCACATTTATGTAAAAGAACTATTTAGAAAAAAGTTAGAATATAAATTAAATTACTAATTAAAAAAACTAAAGTTATTAAAGTTTTAAAATTAAATTATATAAAAGTAAAAAAATGAACTATTCAAAGTTAAAAATCTTTTAGATTAAAACTAAACCATTGAATTAATAAAATAAAACTTAATTCATAAAATTTGAGAAAGAAATTAAACGAAACTAATGGGGTGGGGTGCGGTCTTGGTTTGTTTTTTGCTTCATGTTTTAAACTTTTAATATATTGAAAAAGGAAAGGCATTCGGGATTAGGGGAGTGTGAGATTTTTAGCCTATGCTTATGCTTATTATTATTCTTAAACATTGTGTTTCGTAATTTTGGGTTATTTTATTTTTTCTCTAAACTAAATTATATAGAAAATTAAAACAAAACCAAATTATTTTAAAACTATATTAATAAAATTAAAAAATACATTATTAAAAATTAAAAATAAATTACATGAAATTTTACTAAATTATATAAAAATAAATAAAAATTGTTAAAATTTCAAAAATTAAACTATTAAATTCTAAACTCAAATAGTTATTTTTTTAATCAAATTTTTTTAAAAAATTAAATAAAATTTATTGGACATGTCAAACGGAAGTATCATAAAATAATTTTTGCAAGTTCAAAGTGTAACTCCCACTTTCGGTCAGAGCATGAATGAAAGGCAAACAACACAACAAAATTTAAAAAGGGTGTTATACTTTCCATGACTTCAAGATGGCTCCAAATAAGGTGTGTTGATATTGTAGTGATGTGTTGGGTTGCTGTTGGGGACTCCTTGATACAAAAACATATACATACAAATGTCTTTGGTGTGGAAATTCTTGAGGATGATCTAGATTTATATTTGATATGAGTGAGATGGAGGGAAAGGATTTTATCCCATATTTGAATGTTGGAGATTGATTAGCTTGTATGGGAGAGTGAGATGCTTACAAGTGCAAATTTGAGAGAGGTACAGACTGGATAAGACATAGATTGAGATAAATTAATGGTTTAGATTATCTTAATTTGAATGAAGGGTGGAGATTGAAATATGTGTGAGAAGAATCATGAGGATGCATGATTATGGGAAGTGATTGATCTCACACACGTGTGAAATTGAGGATGTAGATTTCTTGGGATAATGGAGGGTGGAAATTCAAACTTGATTTCATTTTGGGTTGAGAAATAGATGGCTAGAATTATGTTAGGCAAATCGATGACTAGGATATGAAATTGACTTGATTTAGTATATGATGAAATGGATTAAAAATTGTTATAAAAATAGGTGTTTGCTAGAACAAAAGTTCAATTAGAAGAAAAGGTGATGTGGATTTTGGATAAGAGAAAATTAGTATAGTTAATTAAATAAAATAATTTATTTAATTAACTAACATTAAGACATTACTTAAAATTAAATTTAATGACTTATTTAATTAAATGGCATTGAGACATTAGTTCAATTAATTAAATATAATGATTTATTTAATTAACTAACATTAGACATTAGTTCAACTAATTAAATAAAATGGCTTCTTGTTTAATTAACTAATATATATATATATATATTTTAACGAGAGGAATCAAAGACGCCCCATATAACCCCACCGCCTCGTGAACTTTTTAATCGCGGATCGGTAGTGCCGGGCTGACACACTAACCGACCACGGAGCCAAGAGTCGAACCCATGGTGGGTGCCCTGCTACAAAAAGGGAACACCCAACTAACTGAAAGACCGGCCTTTAATTAACTAATGTTAGGATATACTAATTAAAAAATAATTAGTGATAAAAAGGGACTAATTAATCAAAGCTAGAGGGCTTGAGATTAGTTAACATGTAAAGGTGAATTTTAAGTGTATAATTATTATTTTGAATTGTTTCCTAACTACCAAATTCAAATTTGAGATGTCTCTTTTAGAATAGATGTGTCATTAACCCTTAATGATGTATTAAATCACTAGCATAATTATATCTTTCAAATTTTTGTTTTTGTTTGAATTTCATGATTGTGTCTCCCACTACCTCCTCCCAAATTTGTGCAGGTCTCTATTGCAATTTTGGAGTTGAAATCAAGGCAGTGTTTTAATGAACAACTTTTGGGTCTTATTATGCTAGAACCAATCATCATTTTCTTGTACATAATTCAAGTCTTGTTTAGTATTTAATGTGTAATAAAAATAATTAACATGCCAAAATAAAGATTCTTTATGCTCTTAGAATGAAAGAGATGTGTGTTGATTCAAAACACTCTTAATTTTGTTATGCTAATGCTTAGATGATTGTGATGAAATTTTTATACGATCTTATTAGAGTGTTGTAGGGTTTGTCCTTAAATACACAACATAGGTGCTCATTTTAAATTTTTTCATGTAAGTAAATGAGGCAACCATTATATTTTAAAATGGGGTCAGCTTGGAGAATATGAAATTAAAATTTGATTAAAGAATAAAAATGAATAATTTAATCCAAGGTAAGGTAAAAGGGGATTATGTTTAGGTCTAGATTGTAAGGGATGAATTGGATAGAGGACTAAGATTAGTTATGTTTGACCAAATTGTGAAGTAGAAGATCTAAATTTAGATAGTGAGATGACACATTCATTAACAAGGTTGAATATATTATTAGACAAGAGGTAAAAGTGTGAAACATGTAATTGTCTTATCAAAATTTCTTCCACTTTAACATGCATGCATACATTCGCACGCGCATGCACACACACACACACACACATATCTTCAAAACTAATAGTAGCTTCTATTAATATTTCAAGAGAGTTTCATTACATCAAAGATAGATCCATTCAAGCTTCAAAATTGAACCACCCTCCCAAAACTAGAGTTACCCATTATAGTAGAAGTACAACCAAAATGGTGCTAGTTAAGAGTCTCCCCCTCGTATACACTACAAAAGCCCATTACATTTAAGAATAATCATAAACACAACTACTTCATGCCACAATGTAGAGAACAAAATAGTGGAGTGACCCAACCCCTTGCCTTGATGGAAATTGGAAGTGAAGTAGACTGATGGACCAAGGAACCCAACAAAACCAACTCATTAATTGAGTTACATTACACACATATGAACATTTCCTTGGAAGAAAAGTTGGAAAAATGAACAAAAAGTAAACCAAAACCAAAAAAACCTACATAGCAGAGGACTTAATCATCAACCACCCTTTCACTGCTCAGAAGTGCCCTAAATTTTTTGTGCTAGTCCACGCCCAACACTAGTTCCAAATAGAGAAACTGCTTCAAAAAATCCAAACCCCTCAACACCCTTGAGTGGTACTCCTTGAGAGCTTGCCCCTTCACATCCAAAATAAAAGGATAAAATCATACAGTGGCACCCAGTACATCTAGCAAAGGAAGGTCACATGGTCACGAAACACCAATCCCAGGCTTAGCTATGATTATAATGTCCTCAACCCAGCCAAGCATCTTTAGCCTAATGAGCTTATGAGCCATCAACAATGTTATAGATTTTGGTGTTTCTAAATTGAGTAGGGCTGCAATAAACTGAGAGGCAATATTGACATTGACCTGGTAGCACTCATCAGACACAAGGAATTCTTGCCTGAGCACCAAATTGATGGCCTCGATGGTGATCCAATTGTTGGAAGTTTGAACATGAGGATGGAGGTTGATTCAGTTGTTCCAGTGTTGTCATTGATGTCAACATTGTGGGAAGCATATTTAGTGTACAATACCATCTATACTAGAAGTTGATCTATCAAAGGTTTGGTTAAGTGTTCTTTGTTGATAATGTTATGGTCCAGTCCATTCGTTTTTGGGTCCAGACTTCAATGCAAGAAGAGATGTTATTTTACTCTCTCAGTAATATTATTTTGACTCATTCATACATCTATATTCAAGATCTCAAGAAGTTTTGTGTTGTGTACAAGAAGTTATCAATGACAAAGTTCAACTATATATACTATAGTCATTTCTCTATTCAGTATACCAATGTGGGAGACTCCAGGTTTTCTTGAGAAGATTGTTTTGATGCTACGGTTCTAAAGTTAGTCTCTTTGATGTTGATGCAAAGAGAAACTGACGTAATATCAGATCTGGAAGGTGTTTACTTTGAGAAGCGTGTTGGTTTGGATTTTTTATGATTAGGTCCTATTCTTGGCTGACCCATTGCATGATATGTATTAAGAAGATTAATTATACCTTGCAGATGTTAGTTGAATTTATTTCATGACCACGTTGACTTGAAATTGAGTATTACATGTTTATCTTGGGTGAAGAGATGTTTTAAGTCTTGGGTGGTGTTGACAAGAGCTATTTTGGATTGTTCTATTTACATCTAATTAGGCCAACCTAATTGATGTATGAAATGTAATTGTATATATATATATGAGATGTTTTGGAATTGAAAGTGTGTGTGTGTAGAAGCGAAGTGAATTTGTAAGCTTAAATGATCTATTAGATGTGAGTAGTGTATAGTGGTAGAAGTTAAGGATCAGAGCAAAATTGTTATGCTATTGCTAGTAGGGAACTACTTCATATTTAGAGCTTCATTGGAACTGAAGTCTACACATAGAAGGTGTATTCCATCAGTTCACATTTTGGCAGTGAGCCATACCATTTTCTATCTTGGCAGTAAGCTATATCATTTTGTACTATGGCTATGAGCCTTTTAAGGACAATGAGTCCTAGCAGTGAGCCTTGTAATATACTGTATCCAGATATAATATATTTTAAGCTAATCCTCATCGTGTTTTTTCCCATTTTGTGTTTTCCACGTAAAAATTGGTGTTGATGTGTTTTGTGGTGTCATGTTCCCTTCAATATCTTCATTCTTGTTTGTAGTTATATGTGCTTTAATAACTAGATGGTTTACAGTTGAATGGTTTAATAGAATATTGATTCACCCCCCTCTAAGTATTTTGGATAATCAACACCAATCACCAACCTTAAACATTAAGCGGATTCTACTCTATGAGATTCTCTCCAAAAAATCCCACTATTTTTGAGAGCTAATAAGCTTGATAGGCGTCTCCATCATTGCACTAGAGACAAGCATAATGAGTTGAAATATTTCCCACCACAACATAAATATAACCCACAAAGTGTGCCAGTGATTAATAAATATGTTGTCACCAAAGGGAGGTACCACCGTGAAGGAAATTAGCAGGATGATGAAGCATGCCCATGTGGGAGAAAGAGGATGCCTTACAATTTACTTGAGGGTGTTTTATTTTGTTGTGCCAATTTTAAAACCAAGATATTAATGCCTCTAACTGAGAAAATTACACATTGATAAGGCCTAAGCCCACATGCTTTAAGGCGATCTAGTAAGTTCGAACATCCAAGCAATGATAAAACTCTCCTAGCATGTTCAATACTTAAAAACCATAATGCCAAAAAGTGACATAATTTTTTTTTCCTAGAAGCACCAAAAGTCTATTCCTAACTCCAATAGAGATCATCCAATCTTTGAAAATTCAAAGCATACGAATGAATTTGAAACTATTTGCCCCAAGATTGGCCAATCTGTTAGCCTCAAAATTTTCCTCGCTAAAGATGTGCTTGAGTGTGAAGCTGCTTAGAGCACTATAAAATTGAACCGCACACTCAACCAGTGGCTATAGCTTCCAATTTAGTAGTCTTCTAGACTTCAATGCTTGAATCACCACCGAAGAGTCACCCTCAATCTCCACCTTCTCCAACTATAGATCCTTGAATAACTACAACCCAAGGAGAAATTCCTACAATTCTACCTTTGTATTAGTACCAACTGGCAGAGGTTGAGACAACTTAATCACCACCCTCCCCTCCCAATTTTTTTATTATACATCCTACACCAGAGACCCTTGGGTTACCATTCAAGGCCCCATCAAAGTTTAATCTGAACCAACCTTATGGTGGGGGAACCCATAAAACCACCTCTCTCTTGCTCCTTGTACCCTCATTTCTCTTCGATCTAGGGTTTGAGATCAACAAGCCATACCAAGCTTGCCTCATCTTCCATCCCAATAAGAAAAAACCACTTTGTTCGGGTTCCTTTGAGAAATTCTATTGTTTGCAAATTCAACCAATGCTACTTCTACCTTATTTATAAATGATGAGAAGGCTCTCTCAACTTTTTGAAATACTATTTTGTTTCTTTCTTTCTAAATCTCCCACACTACAAGTGAAGGGATAGAAATCCAAATTCCTTTATATAGAGAGTTCCTTTTGAGAATTAGTCAGGAGGAGAAGAGGGAAAGGATATAATTTGGGCATGCACCCTTCTAGCCCAACCTAGCACACAACCACTTCCAACATTCTTGTGAGAAAGGGCAGCCCAAGAACAGATGATTCACATATTCCTCATATTTCTTGCACAAGACACATCTAGAGGGACCAACAAACCCCATTCTCTTGAACTTGTCTGTTGTAAGAACCCTATTTTGTAATACTTCCCATGCAAAGGTTCCATCTTTAGGTAGACATTGGTTGCTCTAGCATAAGTGCAAGGGAAAATAAAATTTATCTTCTTTCAAGCACAAAGTGGCATACCCTTCTTTTTCACTATACTACCCAGAGGTCGAGGTAGCCCACAATGCACAAATATATAATTAATCATTGATTATTGTTAGATTAATCATGCATTAGTTAATAATTAACTAATCTTTAAATAATTATTAAGCTAATTTCACTTCATGCACTTAAGCTAAAATTAGGAGTGATTTTTTCTATTAACTAGAGTGAGCTATTATTATATCATTCTATTTCATCACATAGGTTGACGAAACTTGTCATGATCTAATCCCTTTATCATTTAGGGTTTTCTCTTATAAGCACTCTGCTTCATTGTATTCATTCATTTTGTAAGTTTTTCTTGTTGAGATATAACAAATCATTGTTTGTAGCTCTCTTGCGTGGAAGTTTTTTTTGTTCATTGTTTGATCCTACATCTTATGTTTTTTAAAAAACTAACATGGTATCAGACCATGGATTCAACAAACCCCTTCTCCATTTTGAGGGGTTTTTTCTCAACTAGGGTTATAAAAGCAAAATCAGGCATCTTCATCATTTTTGGTAGATTTTTAGAGTTGAGAAAATTTGCGGTGTATTTTGAAGTGAGAAGGACCTCACCATTACACTTAAGAGGTTGAACAAATGAATTTTGATATAAAATTTGTCCAAATTTTCTACAATAGCCTCTGAGGAAAAATATTTTTAATATGGGAGGTTGTATGACCCCCTAGAAGTCGTCCCATATGACTTTTTTTATAAAAAAATTAATAGATATATATAACTCTTAAAAAAGTGCTTCATTGAGTATCTTCCAACAACCCACCAAAGTGTAGCCCCTAGCCATCACCTAGCAATGCCCACTAGGTTGTTTCACCAATCCTCCATGAGCCCCCTTTTTTGCAAGCCAAGGGTCACATCAATGACCAAGCCCTTTCACCTGATTTAAGTCCTTGTGGGCCTTTTACACCAAGCACTAGTTATGTGAGTGATCATGCCCCTAAATTTAACCCTTGCTCCAAGAACAAGTCACCCATGCGACCAAGGGCTTAACTTTTTTAGCCTCATGTGTGCCTTGTGGGGAAGATTGGATAGATTTTATGAAATTGGGAATAAATTTTTCCTCAGTTGTTTGTTTTTTGCAAACAAAATACTATACGAAATTGAGTTCCTAGTCTATTCCCATGGTGTAATCCATTTTTCCATTTTTTTCTCTAAGAAATTTCTATAGGCCGTTGAAGTTAGATCTTATTTTTAATGCTTTTGGGGTCATAACTTGGGCATTCAAACTCCATTTTTTGTGAATGAATAGGCGTTGGAAAGGTGTTTCAGTGCTCTACATAGAAATTTAGTCCATTTTTATAGAAATTTCACTAGGTACATAAAGATTTATCTGATGTAATATTTTATTTTTTAAGCATTGCTGCTCTCAAAGTTGTATTATGGTTTAGTTTTTCTAATTGTGGGGGTATATTTATTTCTTTCAATATCTATATACATTAGAGAACAACAAATATTTTTCACACATTTTTTTGAAAACCTCAACCATCATGGTGGATTATTCAGTTGAACATCTTCCACATAATTATCATATTTATAAAGCTCATATGACCACATTGCTCATGCCAAAGGGTTTATGGTCCACTTTGGATGAAGAAGAACCAATATTTCCTCATCAATTTAAGATACTTCAATAGAGGAATAAGATGAATGAGGCTATGAGACCAGTTTCACTATAGGTTTCAAACAATCTCTTGTTTCATATTGAGTATTTCACCTCTCCTAGGGATATGTGGGAGAAGTTTAAATATATTCTTGGCACCATCAATGAGTTCCAAGATCTATAGATCAAAGAAAAATTGACATCAATTATACCTAATTCTTTTCCCTCCATTGACAACTTCTTGAAGAATTTCTAGTCACTCAGATCTCTCTTGTAGGGTTGTGGGAAGAATAAAACTAACAAAGAATGTGTTTTCCTAATATTTTCTAAGCTGAGGGAAAATTTGGGTCTTCTCTTCTAATTTATACTCTTCTATAGATGCATTGGGCACTAAATTTACCATGCAAACTTTCAAGTTTTTTTGTGAGTGTTTGAATTATGAATAGGAAAAATTGAATTTGTTTGATTCTCTTTCCAGTTCTAAAACCTAGGAATCCAAAGGGAAAGACAAGAAGAAACAAAATACCAAGAAAAAGACTTCATTCAGTAGTCAGTGTTCCTCCAAACCATCTTAGCTCAAGACAATTCTAGTCCCAAGACACTATGAGTAAGCTTTAGCATTGTGGTGTCACAAATAATCACTCTTGACAATTCTACACTAGGTTTAGCTCCCCCCTATGTGCTTGGACCTAATTATGCATTCAATTTTCTCATTTTGTAATAATATTCAAAAAATAAAACGTGGAATTGAAAATAAAATTTTAATATTTAATACCAATGTTTAAGGCCCCGAAATGATACATTTGGACTATGGTGTCCAATACCTCTATCTAGCCTATTTTGGCTAAATTTAAGATATTTCGGTGTCGACACTTCAACATTTAAAAATTCAAAATCATTTGTCAACTATCGATATTTGATTTTTAAGAAATTAAAGAATTGCATATTAATACAAGTCATTTTCACCATTTCAATCCTAGCAACTTTGAGAGAAATCATAAGCCAATTGAGATCATAATTAAGCATCTTAAGAGAAGTTAAGATCAAAATTATAGTAGCAATAATATTTTAGTCAAGAATCATATTAGCCATGTAACATATTTGTATGTGAAGTTTTTTTATGTTTCATGTTTATTTGTTTTGTGAGTACTAACAATTTTAGGACTTCAAATCAAGTATCAATTTCTCCTTGAAGGTGATGAGTATAGTGAATTTAGTCCATCAAGGAATGTAGATTTGAGTGGTGAGTTGCAATAATTGCCAATATATCACTTGTTTATCATTTAGCCTTTGCTTGACTGAGGGTAAGCTATCCTTTTACATCATCATAGCCATTGTAGAGGTAGAAATGCCAAAATAGGGTTTGAATTAGGAAATCCCCTATACAGTGTAACCCTTTCCCCTCTTTCATCTATGTAGTTTATATATATGAAGTGAATTAGAGGATTGAAGACCTAATGGTTCATTCAAGAATTCAAGTCCTACAATTCAAAAAATTAGGGAAAATTGATTTTGTTAGCAACAGGAGAAGTTTCGACTCTAAATCCAAAAGAGAAGAACCTACAGATTGATATAATAGGATATTCAAGTCTAATGTTGAGTATATGTTTCCAAATCTAGAGTTCTCAACACCTTGTCTAACTATTTCAAGCCCAAATTTTTATGCCAAGTTTTTTTGTGTCTGCCCTCTACTATTCTGAACTCTATTTTTGTTTATCAGTTCTGTATTTTCTAGAAATCATATCATCTTACTGTATTTTCATAGTTAACCTAGGAACATATTTACATTATCAAATTAATCAAATAATCAACATCAAATCATACACAACCACCCTCAAGAAAAGAAAGGAGTAAAATCCTAATCCACCATTCTAGCTTTTCCATTGAGGTTAGTAGCCAATTGGGTGTTTGAGATCACTTTTAGTCCCATTTCCCTTGTGATGCTTGAAAGAGCATGGTTTAAGCCCTATATCACTTTTTCTAAAATCATAGGAATGAACATTTTGGTCATGTCAATTATAGATATCTCCAATATATGAGTACAAAGGCATTGGTATTAGGGATCCATAATATTTCTTGTACTAATGGTGTTTGTCAAGGATGTGCTCTTAGAAAGAATCAATAGGATTCTTTTCCTATGGGTAGATCCACATGTGTTAACGCACCCTTGGAGTTGACATAGTGACCTTATGCGATTTTTAACTACTTCATTTTTCAGGGGCCAAATATGTGCTCACATTTATTGATGACTACTTCTCCAGGCATACATGGGTCTACTTTCTTAAGTACAAGAGTGATGTTTTTGATTGTTTTAGGATCTTTAAGGTATTCATGGAGAATAAATCCAATCTTTTTATCAAGCAGATACACACAGATAATGGGGGGAGTATGTCAATAAAAATTTCAAGGAATTTTTCATTGAGCATGGTCTAAAAAATTAGCTTATAGTTCCATACATCCCTCAGTAGAATGGTGTTGATGAGTGAGATAATAGAACTTTATGATAGATGGTGAATTATATGAGTCATTCATGAGATATGCATTATTTTTTTGGGCCAGGTAGTTAATTTTTCCAATTATATTCAAAATCGTATACCTCACAAGCTATTGCAACATATGACTCTTGAGTATGCTTGGTCCCATATCAAGCTTGATGTATCTTCATTCAAAGTCTTTGGTAGTGAGGCTAGAGAATTCATTCCTTAAGGTCAATGAAAATACATGGAGGAAAATCCAACCACTCATAAATGTTGGCTACTGTGAGGATGTTAAGACACATAAGTTGTTGATCTTGATTCCATAGATGTCTTGTTTTGGTGGGATGCCTAGTTTGATGAGTATTTTCCTCAGATGGGTTCTTCATCATCAGCTTCTCCCTTGTTACCTATTACTCTCTCTTAATATCTTGAGGATGTGGATGATGATCCAACTATCCCTCCACCTCCAACTATTTAGCCTTGACCCAAGTGGGCCTACAATACTATTGATGTAGTTAAATCTTTGGCAGTTGGTCCTTAAAACTCCCATTATACTTGTCCACATACATTAGGTGTTAGTATTTTGAGTCATACCATTTTAGATGATACTCAAAAGTTTTTCAGAGGTGGTTGGTATTCCTTAGTGGGATAGTGCTATAGAGGATGTGTATTCTTCATTGATGAAGAATAATACTTGGGATCTTGTGCCTCTTCCTAAGGAAAGAAATTTGGTTTGGTGCAAGTGGGTGTATTGTAACAAATATGTTGTAGATGATTCCATTGATAAGTTCAAGGCTCATCTTGTTACAAAGGGGTTTTCTTAGGTCAAAAGAATTGATTATTTTGAGACCTTTTCCCCTATTGCCAAGATTAATTCTATGTACCTTGTACTTTCACTTGTAGCTTCATAGGGATGGACATTATACCAGATTGATGTGAAGAGTTCTTTCCTTCATGTTGATCTTCATGAAGAGATTTATATGGATCAACAACATAGTTTTGTTCAAGACTCTTCATTGGTTTGCAAGCTTCATAGTTCATTATATGGTCATAAACAGACCCCTCAAGCTTGGTATGAGAAGATGGAAACTTTTCTTCTTTCTTCTAGCTTCACATGATGTCATTCCAATCCCATAGTGTACATTAAATGATAGGAGGGTGATATTTTGATCCTCATGTTGTATATGGATGATTTGATCCTTATCGATGCTTCATCCTCCATGATCCTAAGTGTTTAGTGATATTTGATGGACCAATTTGAGATGATAGATCTTGACCTTCTATACTAATTTATTAGCTTACAACTTATTAGATCTTCAGATGGGATTTCCATATTTCAGAAGAAGTATGATCTTGACATGCTATAGATATTTAGCATTCTTTATTGCAATATTTACTCCACACCATTTTAGTCAGGTGTTGTATTAACTTCCACTTTTACTACTCCTTCAGTAGATGCTATACTATACGAGTAGTTGGTTGGAAGTCTTTTGTACCTGACACATTCATGTCTTGATATTTATTTATGGTTAGTATTGTCTCTCAATTCTCACATGATCCACATGAGAGTCATTGACAAGATTCCAAATATATTTTGAGATAAATTCAAGGAATATCACATTATGATATTAACTATACATTAGGAGATTGCTTGATAGTTGGCTTCACTAACTTAGATTGGGTTGGTGATGTCAATGATAGGAAGTCCACTTCTAGCTTTGGTTTTACCTTAGTTCTTACCATATTGCATGGGCTTGCAAGAAGCAATCTATTATTGCATTATCATCCATAGAGGCTAAGTATTGTGTAGTGATTTTGGCCAGATAGGAGGTTTTGTGGCTTTGTTAGTCATTAATTGAGTTTAGTTTTCCTCTTGATAGACCACTACCCTTTGGTGTGACAATTAGAGTGCCATTCACATTTCTTGCAACCCAGTAGAGCATCAATGTACTAAGCACATAGAGATCCACATGCACTTCATAAGATAGTTAATTCATGATGATTTTCTCATCTTAGAGTACATGCCTAGAGAGAAGCATGTTGTAGACATATTTACAAAACCTTTAGCATCATCTTGTCACCTCTAGTAATGATTGATTCTTTGGGTGAAGGAATTTGTCCTTGGAGGGTCTTCACGAGGCCTCCTTCCTTCATGTTTTTATACATGCTTTCATCTCTCTTTAGGAGAGAATTTTTCCCATGAGTTTTTCTCTTTTTCTCTAGTTATGAGAAATTTATTTGATTGCACATGGGTACCTCATTAGGCCTTGTTGTCAAGATCCACTCATATTTTATTTTATTTTTATGCATTTTATTTTTGGATTTTTTTATCTACTCCCTAATTTACACTTAAGGGGGGTGTTAAAGTAGTCGTGAATTAGCTAATAATTAATTAATTATTAAGCTAATTTCACTTCATGCACTTAAGCTAAACTTATGAGTGTTTTTCTCTATTAACTAGAGTGAGCTATTATTAGATCATTCTATCTCATCACATAGGATGATGAAACTTGTCATGATCTAATGCTTTTATCATTTAGGGCTTTCTCTTATAAGAACTATCCTTCATTGTATTCATTCATTCTATAATTTTTTATTGTTGATATATAGAAAATTATTGTTTGCATCTCTCTTGTGTGGAAGTTGTTTTTGTTTTTTTGTTTGATCTCGTGTCTCATGTTTTTCATAAAACTAACAATTATAAAGTAAAATATACAAATAAGTAAAGTAATAAGGACATTTCAAGGATACACATTTTTCAAAATGATATAATTTAGAGGATGATCCTCTCTTTTCTTTATTTCCTTCATGAAATTGCATCTTTAAATGTACACATGAGAACCAAAAGGCTTTAGTATCATTGAAACTAACATAATAAAAAAGTAAAAAATTAAAACATCTTGTATTTACATGAACACAAAATTATTGTCATCACATTATGAAAATAGAAGAGAGTGGAATCATGGAATTGTAACTAATTTCCCCCCATGAAACCATATATGTGAAAATATATGAAGTAAAAGGATATCAAATTGATAGGGTTTTCAAGGACTAGTAATTGAGTTCTCCTCATTGATCTATATAATTTGAGGATAAAATAAGATGAAAAATGTTGATAGGGTTATCAATGAGTAGTAATTAGGTTGGCCCACTCAATCTATATAAAATAAATTTAATGCAATTTAAAAAGTGATATTGATTTGTAAACTAGGATGGATACTCCATAAAATCATTAATTTGCATATTAATTTGGAGGATAACAAAGAATAAAAATGAACTTATAACCACTATAACAAGAATTAACAACAAAGGAGAGAAGAAGCATCAACATAGAAGTTAAACACAAGGTTTACCCTAGAGAAACCCATGTAAGGGAAAAAGTATAATATATGTGAGAAAATACTTGAATCTTCATTAAAATGGAAATTCATATGCATAGATCTTGGGATTGTATAAAATCATGAATCTACTCAAATTAAGACCTCTAAGGCTCCGATTTTACTCTCCCAACTAAATGTTTTGCTACTTGTTTGGAATATTCACAATGAATTTATAAAATACACCTAGGCTACTCTAAATCCCAATTATACATCTTTAATTCAAATAAATGAATATAAAATTGCCTAATCTAGGCTTGTAATGACTTAATATATATTTCCATTACATTAGGAAACCAAAAACACAAAGATAAATAGATATTGAAGAAACTAGAATACCATGACACATTTCTAAGCATGTGATGAAAGCACCATTTTCCCTAGGTTGAGATTTAGAAAATGCCCCAAATGCTAGATTAATCAACAACGTCTCCCTTCAGATTCATGACATGGAATAACCACCTCCTATGGATCTGTTTATCTTTGGTGTTTGTATTAGGTGTTAACATGTTGATCTTTTGGCACAATGACAAACATGTTCCAATAAATGGTATCAAATCAATGGTTATGGGTTTGAATCCTCTTGGGTGACACTAAGGGGGGATTGTTGGACTAATCACCAGTGTCTCCCTTTAGATTTATGACATGGACTAACCGTCTCCCATGGATTCGTTTATCTTTGGAATTTGTATTGAATGTTAACAAGTCAATCTTTTGGTGCAATGGTAAACATGTTCCAACACCAAATATTTCATAACCCTATAAATTTCAAAATAACCACTTGTTATAGGTTTCTATTTTTATGTTTTTTACCTTCTTCTAGAAGCTATTACTTATGCATATGAAATCAAAATGAGGTTTTGTTTATTTGTAAATTGTACAAGATTTTTAGAAAAACCCAAATATGGAATAATATTTATACCTACAACATAATTTCTCACTTTTTTGAAAAAGTGAGAAACTACACCCATTTTTTAGTTTCATGCTTCCATAATAAAAATCATTTTGGTCCCTTGAATCTATAGAGATTCAATGAGAAAGAGTTGATGGATCCCTCAAATGATGAAATATATGCAATCTTAACTTGCACCAAAAAATAAATATTATCCAAAATGTATAACACATTTTTCTCTAATTGTTCATATAGAATGATGATAAAGTGCTTGAATTGATGGATGAACTTGATAAACACTATCTTTCTCCAAGTGAAAATCCTTGTGATTCAAATCAATATTTTCCCATGAATAAATATTTAAGATCTTTCTTAGATACTCATATTTTTAATCAAACAACATTAAACTCTTTCCCCTAGTGATGAGGTGGTACTTGTTTCTCTTCAATAATACACTATTTTCTAGTCACACATGTAGTGGTCATCAATTTATTTTTTTTTACACAAATGTAAAATACCATCTACAACCAGTTCATTAAATAAATTGGAATTAACAATAAACTTCATTTCATATTATTTACTCACAAAAAAATGCCTTCTTTGATCCAACCCAAAGCATAAGGATTTAGGTCTTGATAAGTTTATTTTTTTAATCAAAAGGCTATAAGGCTATATATTATATTAATATATATGGAGTTTTAAATACAAAGATGCCAAATAATTTTGACATAATATCAAAGATGGCTGGTAATGTTCTTGATTTCCTACTACATGCCCCTGCCAGAGATGCCAAAATTTCTAATACATATGATAACCACCAAAATTTGTACTAAAGATGGCTGGAAATCTTCAGAGTATTACATTTTCCTCCATCAACCTAGCCAAATATATATATTATACTACCTATTATAGAGGCCTGAAAAAAAAATGTAATGCATGATAGATACCAAAGGAAATTTTAACAAAGGCCTTTTAGCGATCTTCACCCCCAACAACAGGGCATTGCACTTAATTTTCTCCAACTTCTTCCTGAGCAACATCATGAGCCTAATTGTCTGACTATGAATGCACCATGATATTAATGTTAGACACATGTTGAGGAAAATTTTGTTGCTTCTCTGCAACATACTCATGAGACTGGAGGATTGAAATTGCATGATATTTCCTTTTGCACTTACTAACTTTTTCATTACCCAATTCAAAATGGAACTTGGCAAGTGCTTTATACAAGTTCCCAAAATAGTCCAGCTTGATTGAAATCTTCATTGCTTCAAGAATTTCTACATATTTATGCTTATGCACCAAGTAATTCCTTGGAAAGGTTCCTCCTACATAGGCTTCACCATTCCACATATCATAGGCTTGGACACTTTGGAGTAATGCATTATTCTCTAGAAACACCTCCTTGATTGTCTTTACTACTATGCTTTGTACCATTTGATAATCATTTACCAAATCAAGAATGTTGGAGATGAAAATTGAAATGAGATTCAAAGAGAATATAATTCTCTAAGTCTGTGGGCATATTACTTCATCTCCAATTACAGACTTAATACAACTACAAAGAGATGGGCAGTTTACCTTGAATGACTATTGTAGCTACTCTTTTTCTATGGTACCAAAAAATGGCAGCTCCCATGGATGAACCTATAATTTTTCCTTGTAGTTCCTTGGTAGATACTCCATAGCAAATAAAAAAACAAGAACCCAAAAATGAAGCAACCAAACACCTTGCACTCCATTGAAAATGAAGATGTAACCACACTGCGCACACCTTAATAAAAAAAAAATTGGTATGTCACAATAGGTGATGACACATTTAGAAAGTAAGAAAAACCATAGAAATAAACCCTTTGATAGAAACAAGCTAATGAAATTGTTCCTTCAATAGAAACAAGATGATGAAATTACAAGTGAAAATGGTGATAAACCATCCCTTATAAAAAGATGAAGGAACACTTAGATTGCTAATGCAAGGATGGAATTGTCATGTCATGATAATACAACCAGTATAGGGCATGCTTAAGGCTGACATGTCATGCTTAAACTCTTAACTCAAAATTATAGAATTTCAATCTTCGTACCTATACCCTACAACAATACAAATGCGCATTAGCTTTTGAAAGATTACAATCCATTGCTCGCTTGATATAATTCTTCTCATGCACCAACTTGCAACCCTATACCTTGTTCTCTTGGAGCACATGAAGCCTAAAATATGCTTATGTGACAATCTCATAGTAAATAAGCCAAATAATTACTTTTTAGATACTTTACAATATCTAACCTCTATCCAAATACCATACAACATCCTCTCTACTAAATTGAGTGGCTAAGCAGCTTTCCAAATTTAGATAAGCCTAATTGAAAACACATTTTAAGCATATGATCACTTAGTTTTAAATAATTTTCCCATCATAATCATCCCTAGGCATATGACACAACTTAGATTTAAAATTGGCTACAACAAATTTTAGGAATTTCACACATTCCCTGTCACATGTGTTTTATGGATTGTAAGGATGATCCTGCACACTTGTACAAAGAACCTGTAACCTTGTGTGAAGTGCTGCCACAAAACCATGTTTATCATAAACAACATACTTATCCCTCCACATAGATCCCCACATACACCTCCATGGCAACCAACCCTTTATTACTCACACATAATTTTTTTATAAAAAATATAAAAAGATGATAAGAAATTTTATAAAAAATTATTCACTTAGTATACCTCCTTCACTTTGCAAGATTTCTGCTAGTTTAGGATGAAGCTTCCCTGGGATAGCAATATGTGTAATTTCATCTTCTGTTTGATCACATCCTAGATTAGCCAAAAAATCTACCATGGTGTTGCCTTCTCTATAGGTGTGAAGAATTTGATAATGACCTATCTTATCCAATAATTCCCAAATCTATTTTACAATGTACCCTAGTTTCCAATTGGAAATCTTATGCTCTCTACATGTGTTTAAAATAATCAAAGAATCTCCTTCTATTTGAATCTTGGAGAGGTTAAATATGAGTGCTAATTTTAAGCCTTGTAATAAAGCTTGTGCCTCTGATGCATTGTTAGATCCAATTTGCAACTTAAATGACTTAGCACACAATACCATACCTTTATAATGTCTAATGATAACCCCTTCTCTAGATGAGCCTAGATTTCCCCTAGCAGCTCCATCAATATTCAATATAAAAATTCCAAATGGGGGAGGCTTCCAACTTATGTTTTCTCTGTCTACTTTTTGAACTGGTTGATGTAAAATCCCTTTGAATGGAAATGTGAGAAGTGGACATGACAACATTAGCTTTGAATCCCAATCAGTGAAAATTGATCCAATTTGTTTTACTTTTTGCACATAACCATTTATTGTTTCTGAAATAGATTGCTCTAAAGAAATTAAGACCTGATTGAGACAAAGTTTTTCTTTTCTAAAGATACATTTGTTTCTTTCCCACCATATAGCCAAACAACTGATGCTGGTATTACACTCCAAATGCTTGCAAAAAAGGAGTTTTTATAAAGCTACGACCAACTTGAAAATAGTTTCCAAAGACTATCTAAAATGATGATTGCCAATTAATTTTACTTGCTATAAACATCCAACATGTGTGTGCTACTGGACATAACAAAAATAAATTATTGACATCTTCAAATTCTTGTTAACAAAGAACACATTTAAAAGGCTCTGCTAGCCCTAATTTTGCAAGCCTATCACTTGTCAATATTTTGTTTTTGATGGATAACCATGAAAAACAACCTACTTTAGGAAAAACCTTTGAATTCCAGCAAAAATTATATGTTCTTTGTACCACTACATGTGACCCAACTTGTGAAATTGACTTATAACCCTCCTTCACTGTATAACAACTTGATTTTGATTTTTCCCATACTAACCTATTAGCATCTGCTGATTGGGAAATAGACCGATCCTGAAGGATAGATTGTAGTAGTCTCTTGTGCTCATGATTGATTGGATAATTTGAAAATTCCTTCCATTTTACTCTACCCATCAAAGTATCTACATGATGAACGTAATATTTGACTCTTGAATCCCAACTATTTGACAAGTTTTCTATACTTTGAAAATTGTGTAATGCATTTAGAATTGGATATCCATTATAGGAATCCTTCTAGAAAAATTCCTCATTACCATTATTTACCTCCCAAGTTAAGTGCAGGACAATCATTTTTCTACAAGAGACTAAGAAGTTCCACATTGCAGAACCTGAAGGAAGATTTGAAACTGTAAGAATTCTTGATGGATTAGTATTATCCAAATACTTACATTGCATGAACTTGCATCATTTCAACTAAGGCTTTGTATACATACACCATACCATTTTAGCACCTAATGCCATATTTCTTTCCACCATATTGGGAAGACCTACACCCCCTTTTAATTTCTCCAAACATATGGTTTCCAGAGAAATTAAAGGTATTGTTTTTTGATATCCATATTACCATTCCATAGAAAATTTCTAATCATCTTTTGTATTTGAACTATAAAGGATTTAGGTGCTTTTAGAACTGACATATAATAATTTGGTATTGTAGAAAGCATAGTTTTCACCATAAAAATTCTTCTTGATAAAGACAACCATCTCCCTTTCCATGATAATATTTTTGCTTGTATACTTAGGATAATTTTTTGCCAATAAGAGATCTTATTTTGACCTACAAAAAAGGAACACCAAGATATTTGCAAGGAATTTTTTGTTGGAAACCTAGAAACTTCACAATTCACTTCTCAACTGAAGCTTTTATATTGAACACATACACCTTCAAATTTCCCTCATTTAATTTTTGACTAGAAGCAAAAGTATATTTATCCAATACTGCTTTACTATGCTCTGCTTCTGTGACAATAGCCTTGCCAAAAATTAGTGTATCATAAACAAACAAAGAATGTGTTGTTGTTATATTTGTATTTGGAATACATATTCCATGAATGGATCCCTAATCATGTGCCTTATGAATTGATCTACTCAAAGCCTTAGCTAAAATAATGAAGAGAAAAGGTGAAAGTGGATCACCTTGGCATACCCCTTGATTTGACCCAAAAAAACCAACTGGAGACCCATTTAGTAACACTGAAAACTTAGCACTTGACAAACAAGACATGATCCATTTACACCACTTGTGAGAAAGTCCAAAACTTAGTAAAACCTTCTTCTAGAATTCCCAATCTACCCTATCATGTGCTTTCTACATATCCAGTTTTATAATCATGGAAGACAAAATATTTGCAGCAATAAAGTGAAGGACTTCATGTGCAACAATGGCACCTTCTACCATCTCTCTACTATGTACAAAACCACCCTACTCTTCTGATATAATTTTAGATACAAAAAGGTGTAACTGTAGATATATAGCCTTTGTGAAAATTTTATATATATAGTGTTACAAAGATAAATAGGCCAAAATTTTGAAAAATTAATTAGAGAATTTATCTTTGGAATGATAACAATATGTGTTACATTGAAATTATTTAACATTCCACCTAATTTTCTTGACTCCTCTAAAGCATTTAAAATATCTATTCCAATGAAATTCTAACATTTCTGATAAAATATTATCATAAATCCATTAGGACCTAGTGCTTTGCCATGTGGCAATGAAAACAAAACTTCTTTAACTTCCTTTAATGAAAAAGGAGCCAACAACTTCTCATTATCTTTCAGAGATATTAGCTCTGGAATTACCTAAAGAAGTTCTCTTCCCCTTGCCAACTGCGCATTATCAACCTTATTAGCAGATAACGAAGATGAGAAGAATTTGATACCTTCATTTTGTATTTCTTTCTCCTTTGTTAACAATACCCTTGTATCACTATCATGAATCAACAATATAGAAAATTTTGATCTCTTAATTTGTGCTGATATATGAAATAATTTTGTAATTATATCCCCATCCTTTAACCACACTTCTCTTGATTTCTGCCTCCAGTACACTTCTTCTCTCAAAAGCAATTCCTTCCATTCCTCTTGCAAATGTCTTTGCTCCTCAAATAATAAATTGTCTAAACCATTAGCAACAATGATTTTTTTAACCTCTAAAATCCTTTTGTACACCAAATCTTTCTACACAAAAATATTCTTAAACACTTGCTAATTCCAAATTTTAATATGTTGCTTCATATATTCCAACCACATACTCAACTGATACATTCTAGAACCTTTGTAGTAAGGAGCACTTATCCACCATTGCCTTAACAGATTAATAAACTGTGGGTGCCAAAACCACATAGCTTCAAACTTAAAAGGATATTTCCAATTTGTCTTAATTTTCTTTGGAGTCAAATCTAAAGAAATTGCAAAATGATTTGAGGCAGTGAAAGACAAAATTTCTAATGTTAAAGCATATTCACTTACTACCCAATTTGGAGAGGTTAGAAATCTATCTTTTACCTTTCTACTATTTGAAGAAAAATTTTCCTCCTGTTTGTCCATGTAAAACTCTCATTTGGTGGAATTGTGTAAATAAGTGCATTGTCTTGTATAAATGAGATGAAGTCTTCTATATCCTTTTTAGACAGGCATATACCACGCTTTTTTTGTTTTGTTTCTGATAATGATGTTATTGCATTGAAATCACCTATGAGAATAACTTTATCTTGACCCAACAGATCCATAGTTTGTTTCAATTCGTCCCGCAATTTTTTTTACCTACTGAATTATTTGGACCATATACATTCAACAACAAAAATGATAAATCAAAATGAGAAACCTGCATTAATTGCCAATTATACTCACAAGTAACATTGCTAATACTTAGTATTCCATAATGTAATAAGACCTCCAAAGGCTCCTTGTGATGGCGAATGAAAATAATTCTATTTGGACCATTTATTACTAAAGGTTCCAAAAGAATCATCTGATATTTTAGTTTCCTGAAGAACTACTACATCTACCACACAAGTGTCCAACTATTGCTTGACTTGGGACCTCTTGTCAAGGGCATTAATGCCTTTGGAATTCCAAGATATTATCATCATTTCATCCTAGGAGAGCAACATGCTCTCCTTGGCTTTTTTTTTTCTTTTCACCACCTCCCATCATCTAACCATCTAGTGTAGATTGAATCCCAACCTCAATTTCCTATTAAAGCTTTACAGCTAATGATTTCCTTCCTCTTTTAGCAAGTGAATTTTTGTTCATGGGCGGTGATAATGGTGACTGTGATATAGATAAAATTTTGGGAGAGTCTAACTCTTCCTCTATTCCTAACACCTCTGTTGTAATATCTTTTATTAATTGAGTCCTCTACTAATGAAAGAGCTTCATTAAAAAACTCTCCAAATCCTTAACAAATGGAGAATTGACAAAGTCATTTAAAGATGCCAATTCTAACCTTTGTGAAGACAATAAAAGATTATAGTCACTTTGTCCTTGAATCATAAAAGAATTCACAATTTCAAAATGATAACTCCTACAGTGAGAATTGTAGCAAACTGGTTAATTTGCTGTACATAAACAATCTTGGAGTCACCAAAAAAGTAATCCTTCTACTTTTTCTAGCTTGTTTGATCCCTCCTTGTGATTTTGGCTTAATGTTGGCTTGATTTAGTGTTGGAATGTGGATGAAACATTCACATTAAGTCTTGGGCCCTTGTGGACTAATGGATTTTAATGGGACCTTGCTAAAGTGTTGTGAACTTGTGTTGTAACACAATTTCACACTTTTCTAGGGTTTTATCAATTAACTAAGCACAATAAACCTATTTATAATCAAAATCAACATCAATCTTGCCTTATTTGGAGTGTTGTAAAGTGTTGTAACACACTTTCACATTCCTCTAGGATTTTCATTAATAATTGGGCTTTCTTATTCTTTAATTGGCCCCATTTTGCATCCACAAGCCTCATTTATTGTATCTTTTCAAGGATAATCTTGACACCAATCAGTAACCAATCACGATTTAGGTGTTTTTGGCTTGTGTGGCACAAATTTAGGGATTTGGGACTCATTCGTCACCTTGGGCGAATGGGTCCCACTTGAATCTTTTGGCCTTGAACTGGTTTTCACACATTTTGCACTTCTCATTTTTGGTCCCATACATTATGTTTGATGGGACTCATTCGCCACCTTGGGCGAATGAGTCCCATGTGACCAAAATTCAAATTTAATTCAAAATTTTGGTGGGATTTTATTCTCCTAGATCTGATGTCAGCTTGTAGTGTTGTAATTTTAGGAATTCTTGCATAATCAAGTATAAATACAAGGTTCTTTTACTCATATTCATCACCTAGCATTCAAGAGAGTTCACAAGAGAATTTGAGAATTCAAAAGAGAATTAAAAGGCTTTCAAGGGAATATTATCAAGAATTTTAGAGTAGCATTCAAGTGCCAATAATCATGTCAAAGATTGCATTCATCATGTTTGTTATTGTGATAATAATTGTGATGTAGAGTTTATGATTCAAGCAAGTGTTTCAAGCAAGATCAACTTCATTCAAGCAAGATTCAAGAACCAGATCCATTGCAGCCATTTCAAGCATATTTGTAGCACCTTATAGCTAGGGTTTGGTGAGTTGAACATTTCCATTTGTTCATTCATCATTCTCCATTCACATTTACGTTCATTTCAAGGTTTAATTACCAACAAGGAAAAAAACCCTATTCACTAATCCCACAACATTTTTCCCTTTTCTTTACATGTGATATGCAAGTTTAGGTTGCATATTTCATAAGGATAAAGATTGGAGAAAAGTTTTCAAGTGATTAAAGTTCCTAAAGTTGTCATCAAGCCTTGAAGAGACTTGGAGAAGACCTACGGGTGGCAATTTATAGTTTCGGATCTAGAAACCAATTAGGAAGAGTAGAGTAGACCAAGAGGAACATAATTAGGTTTGGAACTTCCAAAAAAGTAGAAGTGGATTGATTCACCACAAGTGGCAAATGAGTACCACTGAATAGGCCTAACAAAGATTTTTTACAGATTTGGACACCCTTTTGGCAAAAACCTATTCTTGCACATTTTCCTAGAAATTGGACTGATTCACCTAGCTTGGTGAATGAGTACTAGTCGGCCTTGATAGCAAAATTTTTAGTGATTTAGACCTCCATTCTACCTTCTTCAGTTTTCCAGGTGCACAGTTTTTGTTTTACAGTTTTTTGTTGCATTTTTTTCATCTTTCTAGGTCATTTAGAGTTAGTTTGCATTCAATTAGGGTTTTGCATTTTACCTTGCATTTCATTATCTTTTCCAAGCTTAAACTTGATGGTGAACCCCTTATTAGATCATTTTAAATCCCTAGGAAATCCCTATTGCAAGATCTCTTTCTCTTTTGCATTGAGATATCTAGGGTTATCCTTGAGTGGAACATCTTTGAAATTGGGTGCAAATACATCATCATTCCCCCATTTTCATAGGTTCCATTTTGGAGAACCCATATTTAGGACATTATAATTCTAATCAGAAGTACATTTACATCCTATACTTAGCTTGCATTAAAATTGCATTAAGGTTTGCATTGGTTAATTGGAATTCTATGGTTTCAAATATTGAATTAGTGAAATCTCATTTAGCTTACATTTTGCACTTAATTTCATTGAAAATAATTCAAATTCTATATTTTCATCTCAGAAATAGATCAAAAAACATAAAAATCATAAAAACCAATTCAAATTGTTTGAAAATTTTCAAAAAAAATCATCATCGGGACTCATTCGCCACCCTAGGCGAATCAATCCCTCTGCATATTCTTCATTGCATTTTCTAGCAATTTCAGTTAAGTTTTTGAGTTTTTATTTGTTGTTATTACTTTTTTGTTTTAGTTTCCAGAATTTTAGTTATAAGCATTTCATTGTTCTTAGCTTACATTGTGTAGAGTCTAAGTTAATGTTTTGTAAAGTTGGTGAAGGTCACTCAATTCAAAGAGTCAACTAGCTGAACAATTCACTTGAAACTACTTGAGACTACATTAAATCATCAACCAAGGTGTGTAAGCTTATGATGGTGGAGCATTATAAATGACTTCATGGACTCAATCTACCTAAACTATCTTTCTAAAGTTATTCTAGGTGTTGGAAATTCACAAAATTGTAAAACAATAAAAGTATAACTAAAATTTAGTTTCTATGGGTACCTACAATAAAGGTTGTAACTGAAATATTGCTAACAAAATGATACTATGTTAACTGAAAACCTAATTAATATTTCTGACTCAATTAAACTATCCTCTGGAGTATTACTAATAATCATTACATGCATCTTCCTAAGCATTCATTTGTAATAAGCAAGAAATGGAATTTCAGTTACTTGCATATAATTCATGAATAACAATAAACTAATATTAACTATCAACATAAATGAAATAATTGAAAGATGAAGTGAAGAACAATACCTCGAGTGGCCTGCTCAAGTAACTATTCCCACTTAATGAAACTCAATCTAAAAAGTAGATTTCACACATCTCATGAATTGATCTTCATTTATTCCATAGGATAAAAGATTACAAAATACTCTTACACAAACTGAATTCAACCATTCTATATATTCATGTTTCAACTAGAAATAATAGATAGTATAACTTATGAACAACCAACTAACTAAACTACAAACTCAACCAAAAGTTATATACAAACTGAGGAAGTCATTATTGAAAGCAACAACTTAAACTGAAATCATTAATTCCACTCACAGATATCTAGAGAGTGGATTCAAGATTTGGAATTTTTCAACCTATAACTGAAAACAAAGAGAACCCTATCAAACTAGAACTCTATAAAAAAAATTTACATTCAATCATACATCCATCTATCAAATTTCCATATTAGAAAAGACCTCTTCTTTAGCGTTTATTAATTGTTTATGTTAACATGTGTTGTATCTTCATTAAATTCCTTTGACCAATAACCACCATGTTCAACTATTTTTGCAACATCCCTTATTCTGGTATCCAACACCCCTTTTTCTATGGGCTCATCTTGCAATAGCTATGCATCATGTTCCTCTTTTTGCTACAAATAAGTTAGTTTCAAAAAATACGTACACAAGGATAACCATAAGAATTAAACATAAATTTCCATCAACATTTCCATGCACATATTCATATAAACCACTTAATGCTAATATATTAAACCATAATTCCATCATCATTTTTCTAGGTCTTAGGTCTGTATAATGGATAGAAAAAGTATAATATAATATGGAATATTGTTAGGAAGTATGTTCAAAATTATCTTAAAGTCTATATAAAACAAACAGAAAATAACCTATTATCTAGACCTATCACATTGCATTTCATTCACTTCACATTTGGTAGCCTTTGCATGAGTATTTGGCATCTTATTGCTAATATGGTGGTGAGACAAAATTTGAGACTCATGTCATCCCATGATAGCACAATCGTTGTGGATCTTGGGTTGTCTAGCTCTTTCACTCTAGGTATTAACACTAGTACACTAGATATGGACAATACCTTTAACAACTCCTTGCCTTCAAGTAGTGTGATGCAACTTGACATAAGGAATGATAGTGTCCCGTAAGAAAACACAATTCACATTCATGAGGACCTAGTACACCTACAAAATCAAGTGCAAAATGACAACATTTCAACTATTGGCATCCCTACTATAGATAACATTCATCGCATGCTTGAAAGTGAAGAAGGACTAGAGCTTGTGAAAAACATAGTGTGCATCTTTGGAAAACATCTCACCTCAACCACTAGTTGTTCTTTGCCAACAAGCAATGTTACAAGTCAAGGAGGAACTCAAATTCCTCCTCCCACAACAATAGCCTCAATACCTACCTATACCAACCCTCAATTCGCAACAACAATTCAACAAGTTAGTAATGTGATTCCTTCCTAGGGTATTCCTGCTTGCATCCCTAGTTCCTATGTGGCATTACAAGTTATATCTCCTACCACTTTACCACCTATAAGCATTCCATTCACTTGCCCTATGAACACATACACTCCCTCCCCACTTTCACTTCCATCTCATAACACAAACAATGATCCTCTCATAGCTCAACTCTTCCAAACTATCTCATCCCTTCAAAAACATATTTCCACCATAAACCAAAATCAAAATGGCCCACCTACATATTATGTCAAAAGTAGTCCATTTCTTGGAGATATTACAAACATCGATGCCACAAGGTGTAGACGTTTCTACATTTGAGAAATATGGAGGGAAGGGAGATCCTTCTAACCATGTTAATGCGTATAGTTCCTTATGTAGTGAATTTTTCCTTGATGATAAACTGTTGGCAAAGATTTTCCTTAGGTCCTTGAAAGATACTGCCTTGGAATGGTTTTCTTCTTTACCAAATAACTCAATTATTTCATTCAATGAACTTGTTGATGCATTTTTAAACCATTTCCAAGTGCATATGACTCCCAAGATGACCTTGGCTGATTTGATGAGATGCAAGCAAAAAGAAGAAGAAAAGATAACCAATTTTATCTCACACTATCAATCACTTTATTCCCAAATCAATGTCAAGGTCCCCGACCCTCACCTTCAAAAGATGTTCATAGAAAATTTGTAAAGTAAGATTCAAGACAAGATGACCATGATGAAATTCCCATCCTTCATGCACTTGTGTACTATCCTCCGTGATTATGAAAATTTGGTTAAAAGCCGAGATACAAAATCCACTTCTAGTCAAATTGAGAAATCCAAGCCTGCAAACCAAAACAATTCCCAACCTTTTAGAAAATAGAATAAAGGGTTCCTTAAATTTAATCCCCCTCAACAAACAACTCACAATGTTAATAACCAAGTAGTTGTTAAAAAGCAACAGTTCCCTTTAGCTATGGAGACCTGAGAAGAAAATTCACTCCCTTTCCAGATACCCTTCATAACACAATGACTCAACTTTTAGAACAAAAAATGATTACCTTGCTTCCTATCAAAACACCTGACCCTAATAAGCCTTTACCCCCAAGCTTTAAATCAAATGCTTATTGCCACTACCATCGACAAAATGGACATGACACAAAACATTGAAAGCATCTTAAACATCTTGTGCAATACCTCATTGATCCATTTGTCTCTCTGTTGGAGGTTTTAGTGATCAGGGAAATAAGTTTGTTGCCCCTCCTAACTAGAATTTACAAATTTTCACCAACCCAGTGCCTAAACATAATATTTCATATGTCAAAGCCAACAAAACTAGAAGGAATGATGTGATGAATGTGGGCATAGATGATGATAACAATGGATTTATTCAGCATGATAAAAATCCTATAGATGAAATGGTAGGGGCAATAAACATCATCCCTCGTAAGGGCCGAATTAAGAATCCTCTTGACATTTATTTCTCCTCTAAGGATATAATTGAACATGCACCAGATGGTCCTCTCTACATAGCTGATCATATCTATGACAAGCCCACTAATGGGATACTGATAGATCCCACCTATGGAGAGAATGTGATCACCGAGGAATTTTTACTCCTACATGAGCTCTATCAAGATATATACGATAAACTGAAAGCATGGATCAAGACACACAATGATTTTGCTTTCTACGATTGGATCGATCACCTTACCATTGAAAATAGGACCAAAAACATTAGATGTCACATTCTCCATCATCTCGCAATCAAACCAATTTTGTGTGAGGCTAGGCCATGCATGGCTTCACTCTATAAAAGTTGTCCCTTCGGTTGTGCATAAATGTTTAAAGTTTCCCTTTGACAATGAAATATTCACTGTCCACCATAGTGGCTTGAACCCCATGTCATCCAAATGAAATTTTTCCTTAGATGCCTATTGGCTTGAGCCCATGGAGCCTATAAAGCCATGAGAATACTTCTTTTTTCTATCCTACCAAAAATTCAAAGGAGAGAAAATAGCCGAACTGTCTCTTTGAAACATGTCCCCATCAACCTCTCAACCTACCATCCTTGAAAAAACCATGCTTGAACCTAAATAAGTCCCAAAAAACCAAGACCAACCTAAGATAGAACCTTCACCTACATCTTACAAACAACCAAGAGACAATGGAAACAACCCCGTCACACCTCCTAGAATAAAACAAGTTTATAAAGTCAAAGAGAAAGTGGTCGAACAACCTCCCGTGGTTCCTTTTGTTCCTCCCCTTAGGAAAGAAATATAACCCATGGTTGATCAACCCACTCCTACAAAAACACAACTTGAAAATAAAACTAAAAGAAACATAGGTGCTAGAGAGAGTAGGCATAGACGTTGTGCCCTTGCTCGCATGTTAGATGATGAATTAAACAAAGAAAATCAAGAACCAAACCTGACCCAAGGAATGCATGATGATTCTACCCCTTCCCCACAACAAAACAATCCAATACAACAATCACAACAAGATTTGAACCCTTCTATGGAAATTATCCTTCGACCTCCTGTTGTGATTAATTTAGATGATGATGACGAGGTTGCTAAAATTGATGAAGAGGTGCATAATGAATTGAATACATTGTTTTCCTCTTCCATAAGCTTAGATGAAAAATCTCCCACAAAGAGTGTTGAACCTGGTACTTCCCCTAGTTTGAAACTTGCTCTTGTCCCTTTAACTAGTTTCCTGCCTTTGGTATACAATGAACATGATTGGGAGGCAAATGAATTGCTCATAGCTTGACTCGCTTGTGCCTTACTAGTCTTTTTCATTATTTCTTTTTCATTTTATTTTGTGTGATTGCATGTGCATAATGTGATCCCTGTGATGTTGTATTTGATATTATCTCTCTCTTTGTGATTTTCCTCTATTTGTATCTTCATTCTTCTCTATGTCATAAATCTCTTATTTCATGCTTTTTATCTCTTGTTCATTTGTCTTATGTTTTACTTTTGGGGATGATGCAAGGCATCGAGAGATTCATGTATCTTCCATGTTGACCCAAAAGGCATTCTTTTTCCTTTTCCTTTTCATTTTTCTCTTTTTTCTTGTGCTTTCCTTTTAGGGATGACACAAGACGTCGAGAAATTCATGTCTCTTCCATGTTGACTCGAAAGGTTTTTGTTTGTTTTCACTCTCTTTTGTGTCATTATTCTAGTTCTATGTGTATTTGGGGGATGATGATAGTTATAATCTCTCTAAAAACATTCATGACAAAGAACATCTTGACCCCAAATCCATAGATCCCTTATGTGTTTAGTGTTTTCATTTTGAGGGCAACCTCTCTCTTTCTTTCTTTTCTCTTACATGATAGCTTTACTTGGAAACATATGACTTGGCATAGGGATTTCCAAGTTAGCTCTCATGTCTTGTTTATTGTTTGCATTTTTCATTTGCTACTTTAAAGTAATTGATCACAATATAGTGTTTAGAAATTTCTTTAAAGTGGGGCATACATTGGCATTATTCTTTTTCATTTTTCCTTTTCATGGTTCTTGGTGCAGTGTTCTTATTTCATACAATGTGTTTTTTCAATGCCCATTAGGTGTGATGTCCTTCAAGAGTGTGATCTAACTTAGCATATTATATTCCTCTTAGTGACTGATGCGACACTACATCCACTAAGTTGGAATTTTCTATTCTTTGATTGGTCCTCTCTTGGACATATTAGGTACAATGTTCCCCAAGTTAAAGAACTCACATGAAATAAGAAATACCCTTGAGATTCTTTGCATGTTGCATTTTGTATTTGTTGTTATATGGCCACCTTGCATACCATAGCTTGCATGCCTATAGAGCCATCATATTTTTTCATGAGCTCCAAGCATATGAAGCTTTGCTTGCCTCATGAAGCTTGAAAATCGTATTTGTGTGGCATCTTATTAAAGTTATTAGGGAGTATAACTTTGGTATGGTTTGAGCAGGAAGCCTGACTGAGGCATGAATTTACCCATAGCCATTTGTGTGTGTGTGTGAGTGCATACTAGCCATGAGTGTATGTTTCTCACCTTTTAGGACTTCTCACCTGTGGATAGCTAGGAGTTCCATTGCCTTAGAGTGAGTATGCATTTTTTTTTGGACAAACAACCTAGATCTAATCCACATCATGATGGAAAAATGGTCGAAGCTTGATCCAGTTCTCTTTTATTTTTATCTTTTTCATCTTTGACAGTGAATGATTGCGCCTTGTTGTTGTTCTTTATATTATTCTTATGTGTGTTCTTTTATGCCAATGTTGGTTTGCTATGGGATCTTGATCACCCCTCTTGATCGTTATCTCATCTTATTGGCATTGGTGCATTTGAACCCCTCTTGATGCATGATTGTCTACTTTAGTGTGAGTTTGAAGCAAGTTCATCCTCTCACTAAAGTGGGGGCTAGATGGAGTCATCGAAAAAGTAACCCTTCTACTTTTTCTAGCTTGTTCAGGCCCTTCTTGTGATTTTGGCTTAATGTTGCTTTGATTTAGTGTTGCAATGTGGATGACACATTCACATTAAGTCTTGGGCCCTTTTGGACTAATGGATTTTAATGACACCTTGCTAAAGTGTTGTAACACACTTTCACACTTTTATAGGGTTTTATCAATTAACTAAGCATAATAAACCTTTTTCTAATCAAAATCAACATTAATCTTGCCTTATTTGGAGTGTTGTAAAGTGTTGTAACACACTTTCACATTCCTCTAGGATTGTCATTAATAATTGGACTTTCTTATGCTTTAATTGGCCCCATTTTGCATCCACAGGCCTTATTTATTATGTCTTTTCGAGGATAATCTTGACACCAATTAGTAACCAATCATAATTTAGGTGTTTCTAGCTTGTTTGGCCTAGATTTAGGGATTGGGGACTCATTCGCCACCTTGGGAAAATGGGTCCCACTTGGATCTTTTGCCCCCGAACTGGTTTTCACACATTTTTTTGCACTTTTCAGTTTTGGTCCCATACATTATGTCTGATGGGACTCATTTTCCACCTTGGGAGAATGGGTCCCATGTGACTGAAATTCAAATTTAATTCAAATTTCTAGTGGGGTTTTATTCTCCTAGATCTGATGTTGGCTTGTAGTGTTGTAATTTTAGGAATTCTTGCATAATCAAGTATAAATACAAGGTTCTTTCACTCATATTCAACACCTAGCATTCAAGAGAGTTCACAAGAGAATTTGAGCATTCACAAGAGAATTCAAAGGCTTTCAAGGGAATATTATCAAGCATTTTAGAGCAACATTTGAGTTCCAATCATCATGTTTGTTATTGTGATAACAATTGTGATGTAGATTTATGATTTAAGCAAGAATCAAGAACCACATCCATTGCAGCCATTTCAAGCATATTTGTAGCACCTTATTGCTAGGGTTTGGTGAGTTGCAACATTGCTATTTTTTCATTCATCATTCTCTATTCACATTTTCTTTCATTTCAAGGTTTAATTACCAACAAGGGGTTTGACCAAGGCAAACCCCTATTCACTAACCACACAACATTTTCCCCTCTCCTTTACATGTGATATGCAGGTTTAGGTTGTATATTTCATAAGGAGCAAGATTCGAGAAATTTTTTCAAGTGATTAAAGTTGCTAAAGTTGTCATCAAGCCTTGGAGAGACTTGGAGAAGACCTACAAGTGGCAATTTACATTTTCAGATCCAAAAACCAATCAGGAAGAGCAAAGCAGATCGAGAGGAACATAATTAGGTTTGAAACTTCTAGAAAAGAAGAAGTTGATTGATTTTCCACAAGTGGTGAATGAGTCCCACTGTATAGGCCTGATAGAGATTTTTACAGATCTGGACACCCTTTTGGTAGAAACCTGTTCCTACACATTTTCCTAGAAACTGGACTGATTCGCCCAACTTGGCGAATGAGTCAACCTTGACATCAAATTTTTTAGTGATCTAGACCTCGATTCTACCTTCTTCAATTTCCCAGGTGCACACTTTCTATTTTACCATTTTTTGTTGCATTTTGTTCATCTTTCTAGGTCATCTAGAGTTAGTTTGCATTCAATTAGGGTTTTGCATTTTACCTTGCATTTCGTGATCTTTTCCAAGTTTACACTTGGTGGTGAGCCCCTCATTAGATCATTTTTAATCCCTAGGACAACCCTATTGCAAGGTCTCTTTCTCTTTTGCATTGAGATCTCTAGGGTTATCCTTGAGTGGAACATCTTTGAAAGTGGGTGTGAATACATCACCATTCCCCCATTTTCATAGGTTCCAAGTCCTAATCCGTGGGACAAGAAGGTTTAATGAGTTATGAAAAATCTTAAGTGGTGATAGAAAATATTTTGTCTAGCCCTTTGACAACGAAACACTAAAAGATCTGTTATTATTAAATAGAGACCTCCTCGTAATTGGGAACCTCTCTAATGCCTTTGCTGCTTCAAAAGATGAGGGAACCAACTAATTAGCTTTATGCCTGACATGTTCAAGAGACACACTATCCTTGAAACCAGTTGAACAATTTTCTATTATAGGATGAAATTTTACATATTTTACACCCCCTATTGACTCAAAAGCCCCCTCCATATTGACTGGAACCAAATGAGTACTTGTAGATCCCTTATATACAAATTTTGGGCCTGGTTCATCCCTTTTCATTTCCCAACCTTGAATAACATCAAATTTAGAAGTTGTTCTAGGAAGATAAACAAATAGAACATGAGTAGGTGATAAATTTTTAGGAGGAGATGATATTTGGCTGAAATTCCCCACTTCCATATCCTTCTAACACAAACTTGTAGGGTGAAGGGGAAAATGAAAATGTGAACAAAATTTCTTTGGATCTTAAAAACTACAACTTGTTCCCATACCTCGTTCTTGGATATAATATTGAAAGCAAAGGGAAGGCATTTTGTTACATCAAAAATAACACATAACCTTATAGGAAAAGAAGGGTCTTTAAAAAAATTCAAATCTTGATGTAGAAAAATAAACAACTGACTACCCAAAAATTCAATAATCTTAAGCTCTCTATACTCAAGCAACAATCAATATAACTAGATCCAAAAAGGTATAAACTTGACCAAAGTTGAGAAGGAGAAAAAATTGGTGTCCATGGAAGAGTGTAAATACCAAAGCCTTCACAAATATAGGATTTATCTCTATGCACCGCATTTCTAGCTTATTTGTTGGAGAATGGAACAATGAAAAAACCTTTCCCCCTTATTTAAATAAAAAACTTGAGTAGAATCTTCCCATTCTTGAAAGACCCAAGTTTGCAAAAAAAAAAGATCTAGAGAAAATTTCTAGAACTTACCAATAAGTGCTAACCCTTGCAAATCCTGAATTTGTGGCTGGAGCATTTCATCCTTGAAGGTAATCAAAATGGGAGCCTTAGATGATCGATTAGGATCCCTTTGCCCCTTTAATTTCTAGACCTTTTACCGATGAGAAGCAAGAGCTTTCCCATGGTGAACAACTGGATGTACATTTGGCCCCTAAAATGATGCATCCCCAAAAAATTTACCCTTATGACCCAAATGACCTTTTTTATTATGGATAAAATTTGGAAACGTTACTAGAGAGATGAATTGAGGCTACGAAGCAAAAGACTTCCTAGAAGATTTATATTAGTGCTATTAGGGAAAGTCACAGGATGCAAGAACTTGAAATTTGGATTGAAAGGATCCCCAGTCTTGATGGGAATGCTGGTAAAAAATGAAGCCGGAGATCACAGAGCGAAAACCACCTCAGATCATGTACAATGGGAATAGCTTGAGGGACTCTCCTGGGATTTCCAAATCTGATTCACATATATCGAAAGTCGGCTATTTTTCTTGATTTAGCATTTTCTTGGTACGAGAAAAATCCCTCAAGTTCAAAAACTCTTCTAAAGCTACAGGAAACCTACATCTATGAGACTGGGGATTCCCATTTAGATGTTGAAAACCCCATTGATCCAAATCGCGCCTCCCTTTTTCTAAAATACGTCCATTGAAGCTCACAGATTTTTCGCCAATCCCTCCCTCTAAAATCCTTACCAGATCGTTGAACACCATTGAATTCCTGCTGCACCATGGGATCATAAGACTGAACACCATTGAATCCCCACTGAGACACATAATCAGACTGTCGATCACCATTGAAACCTTGTTGCAACACATAACGACCTGAATTTTTCAAAAAAAATTCGTTGGCACTAAAAAGCACCTTCCAGAGATTGTGGCCCATTTGCCCCCTCGTCCTTGTTGATTATTATTATCAATATTATATAGGTATTCATAAGTTATAAGACTATTTTTTCCAATAAAATCTTGAGATATGAGGTTATATTATGAGAAAGAATAAAAAAATACGTCAATATTAACATCCTTTACTTGAATTTTGATGTTAAAAAATGATTCTTGTGCAAAAATGTAAACCTTATTTATATTGAAATAATTTTAGAATCTATATTATAAGTCTAATAAATCTCTTCAAACTAATTAATTTCTAATTTTTTTTCATGTGTTGTACAAGATAAAAATTTATTACCATTGTGTACCCTTTGTTAGGCCTTAATTTGATAATGCTATATTTTTCTTAAGTCCTTGCCCCTTGATTCAATTTTTTCCTTGTTATCCCCATCATGGATAACTAATTTGAGATGTCTCTTAATGGGTCTCCTTTAGTCAATTTTTTTACTTTTTATTCCTTTCATCCCCCATGTGCCTATCAATATGTTACTAATTACAAAATCTAAGAAACTATAAGTGTGGGATGTTTTTTCTCTATTTCCTATTTTTTTTTTAGATTTTAAGGCTTTCATGGTTTTTCTTACTTGAGTACCATTTCATTCATTACCCCAAAAATTTATGGAGGAGTATATGGGTCACAAGCAATGCTTTATCACCAAAAATAATATTTCCTTATTATGTTTGGATTTCTTCCTTGTTTTATTGGTAGGAGTTGATAGTAAAATTCTAAATATTTTTTTTTGTGTTCAAGGACAATTGATGACTTCACCTTGAAGAAGAGACAAAAGAGTATCCACATTTCAAGTTTGGAGAAGATTTGATAAAAATGGCGCAAGTTATGAAGTTCCAGAGTTTTTTCTTGCATCCAGACTTTTTAGAAATTTTGGCCTTGTTTGAATCCCCTCTAAATCCTCGCATGTCCTTTTGGGAATTGAACCATTTCCTAGAATTATATTTTAAGGTGTTACAAAAATTTGACATGTATCTAGATTGTATAACTTTAACTTGCATCTAGACCTCATCTAGTCATCTTCTATTTTCCCATAATTCCTTGTTGCCCATTTTCTCACAAGATTGTCCAATGTAGAAATTTCTACCAATTCAAGATATATTCCAATATACATCAGATCTCTATAATTTCACATGCACCTTATTTGTTGTCAAAGTTTGAAAAACCCTAAATTCCTTGCATAATTGATGTGAAACTTTTCAAGTGAATTTGAGACATCTTGATGACCCTTGCTTTCTTATAAAACCTATTATTGTGGAAATTTCATCACCATGTGGATATAATCCACATACCGTTTGAAATCCAACAACATCCAAAGACCACTTGAATCTTTGTGGTTTCTCCTTGTGTCAATTTGAAGACCCAAGGAAAAAATTTCTAACCATAAGGATATGTCCTAAAGACCTATGTATTTTGGAAATGTCTTGATGGTCATGATTTCTCTACATGGATGTACAATGAAACCCCCTTAGTTTTTTTTAACTATTTGAAAGGTGTAAAAAGGTGTTGGAAATGGTTATAATTACTGGCATGTGGCCCATCATGCCTTGGATATTGAGTGGCCAACTCTTTCCATCTCATGTGCTTTAAATTATGGTTTTGAGCTCATTTGGATGGAGGATTCTAGGAGAAACTTCTATAATGTTAGTCTTTTAGGAGTAAATGAATTGGAAAAAGCTAGAGAAAGCTTATTGAAGTTATGAGGATCGAAAGACAAAATCTAATGAAGGAAACATAATAGAGTGTATTGTTGCATAAGAATAAAATGAATTGATTTTTATTCAAAATATGTTATTTATGAGTTGAGTGTGATTTTCTACATGATTGGGAAATTTGGTAAGATCCATTGATCATGACTACATTAGATGGTATTAGATTAGGTTGTTCACTATCCTCCAATAAAGATAAAGTTAGATAGAAGGGCACAAAATTCGTCCACTAAGAGAAAGTGGGTAGAGGAAGTATTAATAAGTGTATATTCCATAATTTCTATTGGGTAGAGGGTGTAATATCCATATTTTTTGTTATACCTATAAGTGGTTGAGTGTAGATCATAAAAGTTGTGATTGTGCAGGATTTTTTTGCATGGAGAAGAGTTTAGAAGCCAAGATAAAGGCTCATTGAAGAAAGGAAAAATTGCAGAAAGCAGAAAGAAGTGGGTACAAAAAAGCTTATTAGAATAGGTTAGATATAGAAGGTGTCTAAATAAAACCCTAGAAGATTTATTACAAAAGAAGAGATTTTGTAATCACATAGGATAGAAAGGAGGCACAAGAATTTTAAAGGTATTTGTATAAGAAGTTTTGTTGAAATATTGTGAGGCATTTGTTGTAGGGAGAATATTGTAACTACAAAGGGTTAATACCTTAGAGATAAGAGAATTTGTTGCAAGTAGAATCTTGTAACTATAAAAGGGAGTGCAAGAGTCTCTTAAGGATTTATAATAAAAGATTATAGAAGTGTGAATATTTTTATTGCAGATAGAGTCCTATAACTACATAGTTTTATACCTTAGAAGTGGAAAATATTATTCTTAGTGAAACTTGTGACTATAGAGGGACATGTGATCTTTGATAAAAATATAGAATAAAATAAATATGTCTTTAAGGAGGACAAGAAGGGTAATGAAGAGACTAGTGAGGATCTTGTTTTTAGAAGAACAATAAGAAATAATGTATGAAGAAGTTATTTTTGAATAGTTAAAAATAATTCAAGAAAAAATGGATGCATTAGAAATTACTTAGAATAGAGAAAAGGTTGTAGGTAAAATAAAATATGATAAAAAGTTAAATGAACATAGCCTAATAGAAAATGAAAGGTATGCTATTGAGTACCATGAATAAATGATAGATTTCTAGCTTGAATAAGCAGAATATTGGGACAAGTATGATGAAATGGAATTGCTAAGAAGGAATTCCTTTTTTAATAAGATAAAGAATGGAGGAATGAAGAAGATTTAGTGAAGAGAAGATAAAATTAATGGGTTAGAAATGGAGTAGCTGAAATGTCCTTTTGAAGGAATAAATTAGAGATAAGAAGATTGTATGTGCAAAGAAGTAGTTGTAGCTACAACAACAGAGAAGGAAGAGGTTACATAGGTAATGTATTATTTTTAAATTTTTTTTAAGGTAATGTTGATGTTGAGTTAGTTGTAGAAGAGATGAAGAAATTTGTGAGTGATAAAGTGAATGAATATGAGATTGTAGCAATAATTGAGGAAGAGAATGATGGTTTATAAGCTTTTGAGAGCCCTTTGGAGGACATGAATATGTTGGAGAACAAGGCAGCGAAAAGAATGAGACATATTGGAGATGAAGAAGGTTAGAATACAATTAAGATTAAGGAGAGGTTGTAGGAGAGGATGAGAAAAGTGGAGATGTTGCAGTAGATGATGGTAAATAACATGTTGTAGCAAGAGAGAAGGACCAAGTGACAATGAAGGCAATAATTCATCCTTTTTATGCTAATGATATTGATGCCAATTTATATGTAGATAAGATGCAATGAGAAGAAGGGAGGGTGAGTAATGGAAATATTTAATTTTAATCAAAAATTTGATATGCATTTTTATTTAGATGTTGTAGAGGATGATATAAATGAAATAGAGAGAGGAATATTTTTGTTGGAGGAGACTAGAGCATAGTGGGTTAAATCCCACAAGAGGAATAAGATGGGTCAAGAAAGGTGAGAAGGTGAAGAGTATTGAATGGAGAATAATTTAGAGGAGGAGGTTGGAGTATGGTGGACATAGATCCACAAGAGGAAAGAGGAGTGATGAGTAGAGTTGGAAAGGTAAGAGATGAGTTGTTCCATCCAAATACTGGAAGAGGAGGAGAAAATAAATATTTAAGGGTACCTATCATAACATTGGAGTATGATGCTTGTTGTTTACAAATTGGAAGGGTGGTTCTAATACACAACTCCCTTTAAGTTCTAATAAATTTCTTACTTGGCACGTTTGATAGAGGAGCATTTAGGCTAACAAATAATCTTGTCACCAAAAAATATTTCCTTATTATGTTTGGTTTTCTTCCTTGTGTTTTCTTGTAGGATTTGATGATCAAATTTTAAACAGTTACCATGTATTCAAGTCCAATTGATGACTTAACCTTGAGGAAGAGCCAAAAGGGTATCCACATTTCAAGTTTGGGGAAGATTTGATAAAAATAGAGAAAGTTATGAAGTTGCAAATTTTTTACCTACAAACGAAGTTTGTGGAACTTTTGGCCCTATCCGGATCCCCTCAAATTCCTCACAGGTCCTTTTGGGCCTCGAATCCTCACCTAGAATTATCTTCTAAGACATTTAAAAAACTTAACATGTATGTGGATTGATGGGCCTAGATAATAGCTAGTTTTCTCCCATTTAGTTTATGTCTTTTAACATTTCAAGCTACTTATTTCACAAACATTCCTGAACCTTATACATCTTTTATATCTTTTATGCATCCCAAACTAGACTTTAATGCGTGGAAATATAATTATGATATGATGATATTTGCATGCATAATTGTGTGAATGTTGATGAAATTCAATATGCTTTATGTTTAATTCATGGTTTTTAATGATGTGTACGCTTTAGATCAAGCTAACATCTTGTATCTAGAAGAACTATAGCCCACAACAACTAGATTTCCTAGCGCGCAACAAAAGGATCACAAGCAAATTGTAGGGGAGATTCCAAAATATTGAAAATGTGATAGTCCCAGGAAGTGATGAAGGCGATCATTGAAATGGTCAATTGTGAGTCACCAAATCACTGAATAAGACAACAGGAGGAAGGAGTCAACATTAGCCATGGCGTGACAGTTCACAGAGAGCACATATCTATCAAAGTATTAGGACATAATTTAAGTTCTACTTCTCTTCAATATTTTTCAATTATGGGCTCAGTTGCAAAATCAAGTCCTCTATCTATTCTTAAGGGAGAGTGGATATATGCATTTAATTTATGTTTTTAGTCCTAGCATGAATAAAACTCCTCCCAGGCCTATATGTTTGGATCAGTGGTTGAGGAGAAAATATAGTTCAAATATAGTTACTAGTTCTAGTTTTTATTTTTAGTAGATAATACTTCATTGTTATTTTTATGTTATTAAGTTGCAATGGATATGAATTTATGAATGAAATATAGGTTGAAGATTCTTTTCATACTATAAAAGTTCAATTTCTATGCAATAAATGTATTTTAGTTTAGTGTCATGATTGGTTGATCTAGTAGTGTATATTTTATTTCACTTGTGGGAACAACAACTCGAGCAAGGGCCACTCGAGGTACTGTTCACCTACCTTATTTTCTATTATTAGAATAAATGTTCATTACTGCATTCATTTTGGAAAAAATTCAATCATATGTATGTGAATGATACATTTTATTGTGAATTACATCTCTAATGCTTCCTTGGGTTGTTCTATAGAGAATTTAAGAAGATAAGTAGTTAGAAGATAGAGTCAGTAGTTCAGGTTTAGTAGTTAACAATTTTAACATTAAGCCAAAGGTACCTATAACATAAGTAGCATATTAAGTTATTTCCCTTGTTTTGCAAAGTAAACACTTTATTTCATTTTTCTAGCCTTTACTATGTTATGTACATGTGTAAACCACCAATACTCATTGATATAGGCCATGTAGAGTCCATGAATGCACATATAATGCCAACATCAACAAAAGCTTACAAAGCCTTGGTTGATAATTAAATGAAGCCTTTGTGAGGGTTTGGTGAATTGTTTAATTAGGAACCTATCCTATGAATTGTGTGTCTACCCATAAACACCAAGTTGATTGAGCATTAGAAAGGCATTACATTTTTTGGTGTCATTGCTGAGGATGGTGCTACATTGAGGATTCTTTAGTGTAATTTAAATATTTTATAGTTTAGTGTTTTGTTTTTGGTATTAGGGTAATTAGGTTTTAATCCATCAACAAAAACACTTTACTAACAATGTGCAGGAACTGTTGATCCAAAATTCACAACTATTGTATGTGGAGGTAGCGAGATGCTCTAGGAAGATTTCTCCCCTCAACACACAAATATTTATAGGATATTGGTGATCTAAGTGAGGAGAGCAAGGATATTCTTGAAGAATAATCATCATTGACACCAATAACCACACTAGAAATAGAGGAGGCTTCCCACATACACATTAATATTATGGGTGATGCAGCAGTGGAAGAACCACTAGATCATATAACCTTTAATTTCCCCATTGCCAACTAGGAGAGTGAAAATACTCTGAAGAATATACCTCCTTCAACATTACTTGTCTTTTATGGGTTAGTCATGAACGATCCAAATACCTTCCCTTTTGAGTTTGATGTGCTATGTAGAAATTATGATTATACCATAGATTCACATAGACTCAACCTATTTCCAACAACATTGAAGGATGTTGCTCTAAGTTGGTTTATGGGTTTGGGAAGAGATGTTTCGAATTGGAATTCCATGAAGGTGAAGATCCTAGAAAAATACCATGATTATTGTAGAGGCATAGATAGAAACATGGATGACATCTTCTGGATGTCACAAAAGGAAGATGAATCTTTGGAAGACTACATGGAAAGGTTTCAAATTTTCCTTAAGAAATCTTGCCAAAATAGACTCTCTGACGGGTCCTTAAAGTTGATATTTTTTAGAGGGATTAATGAGGATTGCATGGATAAACTTAACCTCATTGGGACAAAAGATATCTCTCAAGAAATATTTGAAGAAAATTTCAAATCATGTAGGAACTATTCAAAGTACTTCACCAAGAAGGTTAGAGGAGATAGGACATCTTCTATCAACAAACCATCCAATGGAGTCTCTAGAGTTGAATTGAGAAATATTTTTTCAAATATGAAGGAGGATATTATTAGCCATCTGGCTATACAATTAGACACCCTCCATATGAAAAAGAAGTAAGAAGAAGCAAAAGAAGTCCTTACAAAATAATTCCTACATTGTAGACATATACGAACTAATTGCAAATGCAAGAAGATGGCAAGTATCTCTAAAGATAAGCAAGGGACATTAAACTTGCATGCATTGGAAGGTGAAGATGGACAAGTATTCTACACAACTCAAAGGAAACCATGGTAGCCAAGACAAGGCATGCTTCAAGATCCTTTGAATTATAACATGTTATTTCTTGGTAGCAATGTAAATTTTCCTAGTTGGAACCCTTAGTCTTTGGCCAATATGCAAAACCAACAATTCCCAATTTCTCAAAATAATTAGAATAAAAAACAACAAAACATGTTTTCATCACAAAATTTACACTTGGGTCTAACTACAATTTTCAATGGCCACCCCAAGAAAATCAATAGCAACCTTAGCAACAAAGAGGCCAACAATGGAAAAACCAAATATGAGTTATCAATATCCACAATCGCCCTTGCAACCACAATAACAAGGCATGATGCCAAACCTAAAAAATATAGCACCACAACCACCTAGAGAACCTTAGTTGCCAACTCAACTTGTACCTAACCCCAATAAAAAGCATGTTCAATATGGCTTATACCTATTAAGTAGGCTTATACTAATGAAGTTGTTCAATACCCTACTTATGGGGTAGAGGTGAGCAATGTCCTCCTCAAATCATGGAAAATGTTGGCTGGGCCTTCATCTCCTCACATCATTGAATTGGTTGATGAGGAACCCCCACTATCAACCTTGGACAACCAACCTAAGGAGCCTAAGTCAAATCAATTTAAACCAACTAATCCAAGTCCAGAGCCTCCATTCCCTAAAAGATTAACAATTCAAAGGAATCAAACACAAGTTGAAGCTGAACTATTGGGACAACTTAAGGATGTTTGCATCAAAATACCCCTTATCTAGGACATTAAGGAAGTTCCTATCTATACTAAAACAGTGAGATAACTATGCCTTAAAAAGCCATACATGAAGTGGAAATACCCTCAAACTATACAAGTCTTAGGAAAAGTTGTAGACATTATGTTGGGAAACATAAGTATCCCCAAGTATGAAGACCTTGGGAGCCCTGTAGTGGATGTCAAGATAAATGAAATTCTCATTAAGAACACCTTTATTGAATTGGATGAAGCTATTAATGTAATAACCAAAGAGACCATGAAGTTGTTATAGTTAATAGAACTCAAACCTACACCTATTATTCTACAATTGGTAGATAGGTCCACAGTTAAACCTGATGGTATCATTGAAGACTTGGTAATAACACTAGATCCATGAGAGTACGCTATAGACTTTATGGCATTGCAACCTAAAGCTAATCTTGTAGGCTATCCCATCATTTTAGGAAGACCTTGGTTGGAAACATTAGATGCCTTCATAGGTTGTAGGTTTGGGAATATGATCATTTCTAATGGGAATGTGACTAAGAAATTAGTCCTTTATCAACCAACCTAGAAACATGTAGACCTAGAATAAACCATTTGTCCTACCCTACACGAGGAAGATCAGTAATCATTGCAAACCTTTACGACTATTGAATGCAATCCATTGTTACAAAACTAAGATGAAGATAACTTGATATTTAACATCATGTAAAATCACTATGGTAGGGACCCACAACATCATGACTGTCTAACATGTCTATAGGATCCTCTTCAAAATACAATCCATTCCAATTCATCTAAGTCATTTTCTCAAAATTTCCACACTTTGTTACCACACCAATGTGTTCCAAACATAGCAATACTTTACTTATCATATGTTCAAACTACATCATTGACCTTAGAGATAAAGTCGAGTAAAACATTAAGTATGAATAGTCAATTGATTGATATATAGAAGACCTCACTAATGAATGTGTTGCAAGCACAGACCATGGCGTTTGCATGGTATTATCATGACATGAAGGGGATAGACCTAGAATTAGGCATGCATGTTTTAAACCAGTTAGACAACCCCAAATAAGGATGAACCCTACAATCTGTGATATAGTTAAAATAAAATTGCAAAATTTTTTGATGCAGGCTTTATCTATCCTATATTTGATAGTTAATGGGTGTCACCCCTAGTAATTGTCCCTAAAAAAGGAGGAAAGTGGAGAGTGTGTGTAGACTACCAAGAAATGATTGATGTAACTAGGAAAGACCACTTTCCACTCCCCTTCATTGACCAAGTACTTGATTCATTAGCAGACAAGAAGTACTTCTCATTTTTGGATAGAATTAATGGCTACAATCAAATAAAGATAGGCCCATAGGACCAGGACAAGAAAACTTACACATGGTCTTGGGGCACATATGCTTATTTTTTCTTGGCATTTGGCTAGGTAATGCACTAACCGCCTTCTAGAGGGAATTGCTGAGTATATTCTCAGAATTTTCACATGATTGCATGGAGGTTTACATGGATGATTTCACAACTTATAGGAATACATATGATGAAGCACTTGGTAATTTAGAGAAGGTACTAAAATGGTATCAGGAACATAACTTATAGTCAAGTCATGAAAAGTTCTTCATGATGATGACAAAGAGGATTGTGTTGGGATATTTAATGTCAAATGAAGGAATTCAAGTGGAACCCAACAAAATTGAAGTGATATCAACACTCACTATGCCTAAAAGATAAAAATATGTTAGAGGTTTCTTAGGAAATGATAGGTATTATAGGAGATTCATCCAAGACTTTAGTAAAATTGCAGCCCCACTATTTTTTTTACTGTTAAAAGATGTAGAATTTGAATGGACAACTACTTGTTAACACTCCTTTGAAGCACTTAAGGTAGCATTAACCAAAACCCCTATCTTGAGAGGAACAAATTGGACCTTACCTTTCCATATCCATATAGATGCTTCTGATTTTTCAATAGGAGTTTTTCTTGGGCAGAAGGAAGGTGACAAAGAGTATTCCATATTTTACATCAACAAAAATCTACAAGGGACAAAACTCAATTATACAATGATAGAGAAGGATATTTTGGTAGTAGTTTATGCAATAAAAAAATTCATACATTATATTATAGGATATCTAATGTTCATAGACACTGACCATACAAAAATAAGGTATCTCATGAACAAACTAGTGGTTGGTGGCAAGCTTGTTAGATGGTTACTATTACTTCAAGAATTTCACATTACTATTATGGATAAGCTAGGAAAAGAAAATGTAGTGGAAAATTTTCCATCTAGATTGTCAATCAAATTAGAAGATGTTGTTGATGATTCTTTCCCATATGATCATTTATTTGATCTATCTTTGCATATACCTTGGTATACAAATATTTCCAACTATCTTTTGTCAATCTTTGCATACCCAGAGAAAAGAGGCAATTGGTTCACAAGGGTTTTCCCTACTCATCAATAGCTGGATACTTATTATAAAATATGACCAAATAAGATAATGAGGATATGAATCAAAGAAGATGAAGTATATGATATCCTTAGAGGATTACCGTGATGAACCCTTTGGGGGACATTTTGCAGGAAAGAGGACAACTCTTAATATCCTCAATACTAACTACTATTGGCCAAATCTTCAATAAGGATGCAGTGAAGTACACTAGGGGCTGTGATAGATGTTAAATAATGGGAAGGCCAACAAAAATAGACGAAATGTCATTGCAACCATAGTTAGAAATAACACCATTTGAAAAATGGGGATTAGACTTTATTGGCCCCATATCACCAACATCAAACAACAAAGAACACATATTGGTTTGCACATATTACCTTATAAAGTGATTGGAGGTTAAGGATTTACAATTTGAAAGAGATGGGAATGTGGAAAAAATTCTCTATGAAGACATATTCACAAGATATGGAGTTCCAAGAGAGATTTTCTTAGACCAAGGACCCTAGTTTACATCAGAGATGATCACAAAATCGGTTCAAGAGTATGAGATAAGACATAGAAATTCCACACATTACCACCCTCAAGCCAATGGGTAGGTGGAAGTCACAAATAGGGAAATTGAAAAAATCCTCATAAAGATAGTATAATTTTATAGGAAGGATTGGGAAACTAAATTTCCTGAGGCAATTTAGGCCTATAGGACAACTTAGAAGACCAAAATAGGATTTATGCCATATGAATTGGTGTATGGAAAGAAAGTAGTACTCCCTATTGAATTTGAATAAAAAACATTAAGGACAATTGTTACATTAGGCATGGATTTATCAACTATGTAGCAAGAGAGATTTCACAAACTAAATGCACTTGATGAAATTAAAATCTAAGCCATACACAACATTGAAGTTGCTCAAAATCTAAGGATCCATTGGCATGATCAGTTAATTAAGAAAAAATAATTTAGCGTAGGTGATTGGGATTTGCTTTATGACTCTAGATATAAAGATTATAAAGGGAAGTCACAAACAAGATGGCTTGGTCCATATGAGATAAATCAAGTATTTCAAAATGAAGAATTGTAGCTACAAATAATTGATGAAGTTAGGTTCTCATTATTGGTTAATGGGCACAGATTGAATCTTTACAAGAAACCATTAGAGAAGGATGACTTCCTTCTTTTATTAATTTAGTAGTTTTAGCCTACAATTGAAAATTCAGCAACAAAGATAACAAGTTCTACAAATGAATTAGTAGATGAGCTACACAACTCACCCATGGATGTTCCACAGCTATAATTTCTTTACATATTTCAAATGCACACACTGCATAGGTGACAAATAACAACATTCATTTTTTGAAATAGTCCAAGAAGTAGCAGGGACCTACAATATCATGCTTGAAGGTGATAAACTTTCAGAAGGGACCTATTACTACAAGCACCCATATCACTTATCTAATAGTCATTTCATATTACCATTTGCATTAATTTCATATCCTATTCCTTCGTACATGTAACCATACATATTTCATTTCATCACATGTCACTTCTTACATCCATTCACATGAGTATTCCCACCATATTTTCTCAATTACCACATACCATGCAATTCAATTCACCTCACCTATTATGTACACTTCACAACCTTTTCATTCCATCATTCACCATCCATGATGCATATGTTGCCATTCATTTCAAATTACCTTTACACAAAATTCATTGCAATTAAGGAAAGTCATTTCATATCCCGCTATAGGTAGTGATTAATCACTTCACACGAGTTCAATTTCACTTCAACACATTTATATAGGTACACACATTGACTTATCATAATTAACATAATGATTATTTATTTTCTACATCTTTATACATTAATTTGTGCATGCTTCATATCTAAATTGATTTTCCACTACATTTCATTTATCCCTCCGCCAAAACTGTACCACTAAGTGTGGACACTTAATATCTTTAGTTGGGGGGAGGGGTATTCTTTATTTTTTTTATTTTCAAAAACTATCTTAAAATATCTCTATAAGATTTTTGTAATTTTATTTTCTTCTATTTTCAAACAACACAAGTTTAGAGGAGAGAAAAAGGTTTTAAGGCATCTGAATTGAGAGGTTACATCATACATAAATAGTGGAGGTGGTGTAGTTGGAGTGATAGGAAAAAATTGAACAAGAACAGAGAAAAAATAAGGAACTATAGAACAACACAACATTATCATGGATGGTGGCATTATTCATAGAGAACCAATAGCACATACCTAGCTATTAGAAGATTGTGTGAACCCCAATCCAAATACCTGCAAAACAATGAGAACAAACACATTAAGTTAGAGATTGCAAGTAAGAACAAGGATTCCCCATGAAATGCATTTACAAAACTCAAATTAGGAAAGAAAACAATGAAGAACACAATGAAACAAGAAAATATAGATTCAATCCTAATTAGAATAGTAAACATATGATCCCAAGGGGGAATTGGTGCCAATTTGATGTGAAAATTGGCCCTTTCCCAATTCCTAAGATGCAAGCTTGATGTGTTGAAGAGATTTGATCCACTTTGTTGATGAAGAATGAAATCTCAAAGCCAAAAATCTGCAAAACCTAGCTAACAACTCAATGGTGATGGATAAAATTTGATAGATATTTGAGCATGGTAACTTTGCATAATTTGTGGATGATAAAATGAGGATATGAGCTCTTTATTTATAGGATGCCAAGATGGATGAATGTCCAAATTTGAGCAATGTGGGACTAACATTCATCCAATGGCAAGATGCCACTTGTCAATTTATGAGTGGATGGAGGATGTGCAAGTTTTGAGGATTGTGCCAATAAATGCATATTTTTGAATTTCAAATTTGTTGAAATGACTTGCAAGAGGGAAGGGAAAATGTAATAAATGCCACTTGGCTCAAGGAAAAGGACATGTAAGATGAAATTATTGCCTTGTTGGATGTACATGTTGACTTGGAATTTTTGAATTCAAATTGAGAGAATATTCCAAAAGATGCCTTGTGAGGAAAATAGAGATTTAATAAATGGATTAAATCTATTTTCATGTGCAACTTGCATTATCTAGAGGATGGACATGAGATGAGATTAAATTAATCAAGGGTTAATTAATTTAATGAGAGAGGTTAGATGATGTGACCTATTTGACTCAAATTTATGGATTTATTTAAATCAAATAAAAGAGGAATATGATAAGAGAATTAATTAAATAAGGATTTTGATTTATTTAATTAAAAGAGATAGTGTTAGATTAAATCAAATAAGGTTTTTAATTTATTTAATTTAATGGATAGACTTTAGAGATTTAATCAAATAAATTGATTATTTAATTAAATAGGGATAATTAAATCAGATGGATTGATTTAATTAACAAAGAGAAGAGACTTAATTAAATAACTAGTTTATTTAATTAAAGAGAGGAATATTGATGAATTTAATTAGATAAGGAGATTTGATTAAATGGTTAGTCGAGGATGATTAGGAGATGAAATGATGTTAGTAGTGGGGATCAAGTGCACAATGTCAATCAATA
>VDFB02086081.1:285342499-285428196 GCA_007258455.2 Sequoia sempervirens | reverse complement strand
CATGTCATAATCCTACTAGCCCATAGTTTTTTCATCATCGTGAAATTTTCCCTTTCGCAGAATCTAAACTAGTTCGAATTTTCTGAACCTTGTTCTTTTTTCATCATCATGCATTTTCCCTTTTTTTAGAATCCAAAGGAGTGGGGATTCTCTGAAATCACTATTCTCAAGGGTTTCAATACCACATAGATTACCCAAAATCACCATCTTCACTAATTCCATGCACATGCAGATTACCCGAAAACACCATCACTTCAATTTTAATCCTTTCTCATGTAGATTACTTAAATTTACCATTTTCACAAATTCCTTACTCATGCAGATTTTTCAAACACAACCACCACTCCAGTTTTTCGTGAATTCCTTTAGAGTAAGAAATTTTTAAAATTTTCTTTCCTATTAGGTTTCAGGGATTAGAGATCCCTTATCCTGCATTCCAAACCATCAATCATAATGCTAAGAAATGAAGAGTGAAATCCTTTTGCGGGTCAGGGTTCAAGGTTTCTCAATACCCGATACCATAGACTTCATAAGTAAAGGTTACGATGACACACTGAAGTCCAATTATCGACAACCTTCAATGCTTTTAAGTCTTTTTCAAATGTATTAAAAAAGCAATAAGCTAGAAGACCAATGCCTAATTTATTGCAAAACTTCTAAGTATTTTTCAAGGTATTTGATAGGTGATAAGATCGACAATCAATGTATGAATCTTACTAAAATAAACTAAGGAATTTGATAAGCCATAAGCCTGAAGCCCGAACTCTGAAATCTGCTAACTTAGCAAAATTTTGATTAAGTCTTCTACACCTCTTTTGTATGATATTGCACAAATCTTCTTTGGCCTTCAATGACACCATTATGCCAATAATCTCCATTTAACATAAATGACAACCATATGCCAACAAAAACCACATGCATGCTTCTCCAAGTCCATAAACACCATGTGGATCACATAAGAACACTCCAAAACATCCAAGAATATTCCAACACCATCATAATATTTAGCAACACAACTGCAACCACCTGAAATTGAAAAATACCATCATCCTGTGCAACCATCCACACTGTCACAAACATACAACTCACCAACCAACCTTGTAGAACAATTGAACACACAACACTCCAAGTAAAGATAGATATAAGAAATGTGAGCACATTCCCAAATCTACAAGACAAGAAACCTCAATGTAGAGAAATGTGGAGCAATTCCATTTCTCCTAAACAACCTTCTTCACATGCAACATACTATCAAATATAACTTCCATTGTTGCATGATCCAAAACCTAAAACTCTAGATATAACAACTCTAAGCACATTTGATCACCACATCTAAACTTGATCTATTATTAGGATCTATGGCAATTGCTAAGTGAATGCTTAACATTTACAATGCTTAATTTGAAAGTCTTAAAACATAATAACGTAATTGAAATGCTTAAGTGAACATAGTAATAATAAATTGATGGACAAAATAGAAGAGAGATAGAAGAGAAAAGGTAATAAGCAAGATAATAATGGAGTTCACCAAACAACTACATCTCCGGGTCCCTCTCCAATAGAGTGACCAATCCTTGATTATGCTCTAGAAAATGGTTTACAAGGTTTCAACTATTATAGATTCTCCTCATGTCTCCTTGATAATGAATTACAAAAAATTCCTCCTTCTTCAAGTACATCAAGCTTGAATTCAAGCTCCCAATGTACAAAGATGAACAATTCACTATCACAAGGGAAAATCTCATCACAATTCTCCAAAAGAATTCTCTCATAAGTCACCACTTGGTTACCAAAATCCTAAACTCCCCCCTTTTTATACATGAAATTTTCCCAACATGGTTACTGTAGGCATCATTTTAAAATCTGCAAACAAACTACACTTCAAACATGGGTTAGTGTTATGCAAACTCTATTAAAATTGCCTCTATGAAATACCTTAGGAATGCTTCCAAATGCAACAAATGATACTAGAAAGACCAAAGCATTATGAAAACAAAACCAAATTACCTATTCCATAGTTGGATTGGTGTCACATGTGCTAGTGACCCTTTCCCAATCCTTGATCAAAGCTCAAATTGTGTAAATGCAAATGGAGATGGTGGAGTGATGATGAACAAGATCAAATCTCAAATGAAGAGAGTAACCTTGCAATAGATTGTGAAGGATTTGCTTGAGGATGATGCACCTATTTAAGGATTTTCAAAATGCCAAATGTTGAAGAGGGACCAATGTGGGATCAAAAACAAGCCAATGAGTTGAGGACACTTGTCATCATGTGATTAGTTGATGTATATGCAAGATTTGGGAAGAGTGCCCAAGAGGGGGAAATTTTGAATTCAAATTTGCAATAAATTTTGAGAGGGGGACAAGAAAGAAGAGCAATAAATGCCTTGTTTGACTTGTCATGTTGAGAGAAAATGAGATTTTAATAAATCAATAAAATTGATTTATTGTGCAAGTGGCTAGGTCTAGATAATGCAAGTGGGATGTGATTAGTATTAGATTAGGATTAGGTGATGGTTATGCTGATTAATGCTGATTAGATGATTTGACCTTTTGGACTTTGATAATTGATTTATTTAAATCAGAAAAGGATGGAAAATGATTTAAGATTTGATTTAAATGGCTTTTTGATTTATTTAATTAAATGGATAATGCAAGATGAAGGTTGAATGATAAGGATTTATTTGATAAATGAACTTATTTAATGAATGGATGAAAGTGATGAATTTGCCTAATGTAAGAGCTAATTTGGTAAGATACGATGAAGATACATAATGTAATTTAATATACATTTGCCCCTCTTTGAAGCAATGTACTTGTTGCGTTGGTTCAAAAGAATAAACTTCACCCATATTCCAATTTTAAAATTTCACTTGATTTTGGATGCCCAGTAGGAAAAGAAGTACCTTTAGTACATTGCCCCCTCGAGGAGGATCGGCGAAAGATTTGATTTGGTCGATCATGATAAAGTTCAAAATGGATGATTATGGATAATGATGCAAATGAGATGATTTTGAAGATGCTTAGAATAACAAATCTATAATATCTAAACAACTTAAATGATGATATGATATGAGATGGATGAGATTGATGTGATATGCTATGATTATACAATGGATGATTTATGATATGCTTAGACTAACGGATCTATATTATGATGATGATATACAATGCATGTGAAATGATCAATGTTTCCTATGATGTATGATATGAATGATATGTGGTATGCAGTTTATTGATGGTTTACAGATGCAGGATGGATGCATGATGGAGGCATGATGGATGTATGATGTTAGTGTGGAAATGAGATGATGACAAGAGGATCCAACAAGTCCATGATTGGTCAAGACTTTATTAGAGATGATGATGATAATAAAAGATGATGATGATAAAAAAAGATGATGATAGATGGATGATTTGCTTATCAAGGATTGGGATTTTCAAAGGATCACTTACTTTATTTTTGATAACACACCTAAGTACGATGCATCAAGGTATAAAGGACCAGGATGGTGTGGTACTTAGTGTGATGGACTTTGACTCGACAAATAGATAGGAGTAATCTTGTTCACACTTGACATACAGAAACCTTGCTAGGATGCACTTTAGAAGTCTCAAACATCTCGGACCAAAACACGGAAAGGTATAACCAATCAATGCAATAGTCAACAAGCTATCGAAACATCACTCCATACATATCTAACAAAGCAAGTATGCATGAGTTATTTTACAAACGTCCAACAAGCATAGCAGAGACAAATAATAATGATACGTTGCCCATTCCTTTCTCAAATCACCCGTTCGGATATCATCGAGAGGTCCTTGGAATAAGCGCAATATGATAAATCAAAAGAAAAGATCAAGTATACAAGCAAGCCAATGTTCTTCATACCTTCAGCCAGAGGGATGTGTTTCAAAAGATGGGAGCCAAAACTTATTGCCAAAAGATAATGTCCATTGTCGGAATGGATCCTAGGACATGTTAATGACACGTCATTTTGTTTACCCAAATTGGTTGATTTGATAAAAGTGCCCATTGTCGGAACGGATCCTAGGAAATGCTTTGTATCAAATGATGATGAAATTGATTTATGATTTACATGCCATTGATAAGAAAAGAGTTGACCAACTTGCTTGCCGACAGACCTATACTTGAGATTTTGACAGTTTAGGTTTTCACGTTTGACTGCTAGACTTGTTTCGGACTGTTTTACCAAAGGTTGAGGGTGATGACGATTTATTATGGATGATTGATTATTGCGAGTGTAAGCGAGATGAGGTGGATGGATTTTTTTCAAGTATTTGGATGTTTTGGAATTTTGCAATGTTTTGAGGCTGTTTTTGGTAATTTTTCGAGGTTTTACAAATGTTTTGATTTTGATTTTCCAATAATGTTTTGGGATTTTAGAGATTTTGACAGGAACTAACCTAAAGACCTATCTAGGGGCCCTCAAAGGGCTTGTCGATGATTAGCCTTGCCCTACGTTATACTACGCGAGAGACCACGTGATTCGGTGACAACAGTCAGTTCTGATGAAGATATACATGATGAAATATCGATTTGTCTGTGAACTCCTATGGGGTGACCTAAATGTCTGGGGGGATGATCGAATCAACCTTGCCTACCTTCAAGCTCGAGAGATGACGTGGTTAGAGCAAGACGACCTTTTTGGATTTTGGAAATGTTTGAATGTTTTTTGGATTTCACGGTTTTCGATGTTTTGGATTTTTGTTTGGTTTTTAAGATTATACGAATCCGATCAGGTGAAACATACTAGTGTGAAGCTATAGACTACTCCGATATAGGCAGGACAAACTGACCTTTTAAGTGGGCCAAGTAGCTCTAGGAGGAATCATGACACAAATGCAAGACCAAGCTATGGTACAGATGCAGATGGAAGGGTGAAATGCGATGATATGCAATGGGTGAGTGAATGATGCAAAGCAAGTCACGGAGACCAAGATGGACGGAGAGTGCTTATTTACACAAGGTGCCTGTTTACCAGGTTTTCACCAAGGTACTTGCCCAAAGTGCCACCGAAGTGGTTTTCACTAGAGGACGATTTTTTTTTTATTTACTGTTTTCTTGATTTTTTGATTTTTTTGTTGTCACCAAGACGCCTGTTTGCTAGGTTTTCGCCGAAGTAACCATTTTTTCAGGACTTTTTATGATTTTTTGGATTTTTTGGTTCTATACCTTGAAAGATTTAGGCATAAAACTTTTTGAGATGGGAACTATTCATTGTCTCACATGAGGTTCCTTGATTGATAAGCGATATACCTGATTTGTAGCTTACTATGATGACAAAAGGGTCAGCCGGTTGGGTTAACACCCTTGCCATTTGAACCCAAGACATTCTTCTGATTCTCTTTTAGTACCAATTCTCCAACCTGGAAAGTTCTGCTTCTGATTTTCTTGTTGTAGCTCCTTTTCAGTCTATTCTGATACACTTGCAGATGGTTTAAAGCATCCAGACGTCGCTCGTCCAATAGTTCCAGCTCGTTCAGTCTTGAAACTCGATACTCCTCGTCCGTGATGAGGTTTTGCAATGATACTCTGAGGGATGGTAACTCAATCTCAATGGGCAAGATGGCCTCTGATCCGTAGACCAAGTAAAATGGTGTGGCACCAGTGGGTGTGCGGATCTTGGTTCAGTCGCCAAAGATTAATTGCGAATGCAGTCCGACTGCGTCGTTGTTTTTTAGGATTACGGATGGTTTTATTTGTAGCTTCTGCTTGGCCATTGCCTTGTGGATAGTATGGGGTGGAAAAGCGATGTTGGATTTTGAATTTATCACATAGGTCACGGACTTCCTGATTTTTGAATGGTGTCCCATTATCTGAGATAATAGCCTGTGGAACACCATAGCGGCATATGAGATAGTTCAGGATGAACTTTGAGATCTGCTTTCCTGTTATGTAGGTCATAGGTATGGCTTCAACCCACTTGGTGAAGTACTCAGTTGCAGTTATAATGAATTTGTGACTGTTGGATGAGGTGGGTGTGATTTTCCCAATGAGATCGAGTCCCCACTGTGAAAAGGGCCATGGTGTGATGATTGGATGAAGCTCTTGAGCTGGAGCATGGATGAGGTCCCCGTGTTGCTGACACTATAGACACTTCTTGACATATTCATGTGCCTCTCTGTCCATGGTAGGCCAGTAATATCCACTCCTCAGCAATTTCTTAGACAAGGTCATGCCACTCGAATGAGAACCACAGATGCCATTATGCACCTCAGTTAAGGCAGCCGAAGCCTCCTCAGGGTTAAGACATCTTAGTAAGGTTCCTTCTATGCTTCTGCGATAAAAGGTTTCTCCTAAAATGACAAAACGAGATGCTTTCTTGATAAAGGTTCGTCTAAGGCTTGAACGCAAATCGGCGGGAATGATACCTATCCTAAGGTATGTGTAAATGTCTTGGTACCACTGATCATTTGGACCAACGATTTCGCACACAAATTCTGACTCTGGTACCTTGAATGCTAGTATGAGAAGCTGCTCTACCAAGAAGTCGTATTTCGGAACATTTTGAGGGATCTCTAAGAGTGATCCAATAGTTGCCATTGCGTCTGCTGCTCTGTTGTTGGTTCTTGGTACTTGCTCAAATGTGATGTCAACAAAATATTCCTTGAGATTTTCCACCAGCCTTTTATATGGAGTTAGCTTATCATCCTTTGTTTGGTACTCATTGTTCACTTGATTTATGATAAGCTGTGAATCTCCATATACCTTCAATGCCATAATGTTCCACTGTACTGCTATCCTGAGACCTATAGTTAAAGCCTCATATTCTGCAATGTTGTTGGTACAAGGGAATGCTAGTTTGTATGATCTTAGTATACAATCCCCTTGTGGAGTGATGAAGAAGATACCGGCTCCGGACCCATGTTGTGTGTAGGAGCCATCAAAGTATAGTTTCCAATGAGTAGCTATGTCAATGTTGAAAATGGATTCATCTGGAAATTCTGAAACAAGTGGGCTCTCCGCTTAGATAGGTGCATCTGCCAGTTGGTCTGCAATGACCTGTCCCTTGATTGCCTTGCGCTCCACATACTCAATGTCATATTATGATAATATCATTACCCACTTAGCCATTCTTCCTGTAAGCATTTCCTTTGAAAGAAGATACTTTAAGGGATCAATTTTAGCTATGAGTTTGATCTTGTGTGCCAACATGTAGTGTCTGGATTTTTGGGATGCAAACACCACTGCTAGGCAAGCTTTTTCAATGAATGTATAGTTTAACTCATGGCCCACCATTGTACGGCTGATGTAGTAGATGGCTCTTTCTATTCCAGTTTCATCATGTTGTGCTAGGAGAGCACCAAGGGCTGCTGCAGTTGCTGAGATATAAAGGATCAATGGTTTGTTCTGAATTGGAGGCCTTAGTACTGGAGGTGTTAACAGATATTCCTTGATTTTGTTGAAGGCTTGTTCACATTTGTCATCCCATTTGTACGTTACCCCCTTGTGGAGTAGGTGAGAGTAAAGGATTTGTTTGTCTGCTAATTGTTCTATGAACCTGCGAATTGACTGAAGCCTGCCTTGGAGACCTCTCAGTTGTTTCAATGTCCTAGGAGCTTCCATTTCAAGTATTGCTTTCACCTTTGCCGGATCAATCTCAATGCCTCTCATTGACACTATGTAACCCAACAACTTTCCTGCTTGTACGCCAAAGACACACTTCTTGGGATTCAAACGAACCTTGTATTCTTCTAGTCTGTCAAAGATAGCACTCAAGACCGATATATGATCCTCCTTCTTTTTGGATTTTCTCAGGATGTCATCAACATAGTCCTCAACTGTTTTGTGGATCATGTCATGGAATATTAGTGTCATGGCCCTTTGGTATGTGGCCCCGGCGTTCTTTAAGCCGCATGGCATTACGTTCCAGCAGTATGTTCCCCATGGGCAAGTGAAAGCCGTCTTGTGTTGATCTTCTTTTGCTATCATAATCTGGTTGTATCTTGAAAATCCGTCCATAAGTGATAGCATCTCATGCCCTGCTGTCATGTCTACTATCATGTCGATGTTGGGGAGCGGGAAATCATCCTTGGGACATGCTTTGTTCAAATCTCTGAAATCCGTACAGATTCTTATGGCTCCGTCAGGCTTTGATACGGGTACCAAGTTTGATACCCATTCTGGATAATCAATTGGTCGAATGAATCCCACATCTAATAGCTTTTTGAGCTCCATTTTGACTAACAAAGCAATTTGAGGATGCATTTTGCGAAGCTTCTGTCTCACAGGTTTAGCTTTAGGATAGACTGCCAAGTGATGAACCACTACCTCTGGATCCAATCCTGTCATATCAGCATAGGTCCACGCAAAATTTATCTTCCTTTCCTTTAAGAAGGTAGCCAACTCCTCTTGTTCTTTGCATAATAATGACTCAGCGTAGAATGTAATATGAGGAGTTTCTTGTGTTCCCAGATTGATGGGGTTGCACTTTTCTGCTAGCATAGCTGACTTTTCTTGGTGTATAGTTGTAAGAGGAAGATTGAATCCCCCATCCTCAGGCGCCTCAGAGAGGTTTTCACCATTGGATGCGTCCTTTCTTTTTACTTTTTCAGAGTCGAGAGTGCCACAAGGTGGTTTTCACTCAAGGACTTGGAGATTATTCTTAATTTTTTATTTTTGCGACTGAGGGATTCAATCGTTTCTCCATAGTATGCATGTGTATCCAGCTCTATGATGAAACCTTCCTTATGATCCCCACATGGAATGTCATCCCTAAGTCCCATGAATTCTGAGAGTGCCTCATCGTTTTCAAACATGTCAAGAATTGGTGGTCCTCGTTGGTCGTAATCAATCAGTTGGGGATAGACTAATCGGATTTCATTGCTTTGGTTTTCAGACTCATAAGACAAGGTGCTAATCACAAGGACATTAGTATCCTCAAACAGCAAAGGTAATCCTATTTCTGGTGACTCAGTTAAATCAGTAGGCATTCCTAAAGTCATGGAGGATTTTGGAGTAGCTACAGATTCCTGAGGAGGCGTTCGGTTCCGTCTATCCTGGGCACCTCGACCAAGTACAGTTACCTTAGGAGTAGGATGACCAATGCCAAGATTTTTTATTTGCTTCTCAGGTATAATGGGTATTACACGCCTGTTATTATCTTGGCCTAACCCTTGGTTCCGGTTATAGCCCATCAAGAGCATCATCTTCATACCTTTGTTTCGTTCATCCATAGGCAATTCAACTGCTGGTATATCATCTCGATAAAGGAGATGAGATAGGTCCCCCTCTAATGTTTCCTGACCAAGATCTCCTGCACTTGTGAAGGTAGGGTTTCGTTCATAGGAGCCTTGAGATGTTGAAGCTTCTTGTGATTGTGGTCGTCCTCTTGATCTAGGAGATTGTGGTAGCTCTCCTACTGCAAAAGCATTCTTAGGCATTGAATAGTTTCCACAACCATCATCTTGTATTATGACTTTGATATCAGAAAAGGCGGGGATGGCGGGGGTGGAGGGTGTCTCTGTCACAGAAGTGAGAGTGGCGGGATCCACGTAAGGTGTTGATGGGCCTTCATCGTTCTTCGGTACTTGCGGGATCTTGTAGTATTTTGCCTCTAGATTTTTGCAGTAGGCAAATGGCTCAGGATCTCCATGGATAGTAACCTCTTGACCTTCATGTGTGAATTTCACACATTGATGAAAGGTTGAAGCTACAGCTTGCATTGCATGTATCCATGGTCGCCCCAGGAGAATGTTGTATGGTAAATCGAGGTCCAAGACCTGACAGTTGGTTTGCATGATGGCGGGTCCAACCTAGACAGGAAGCTGCATGGTGCCTTGGGATACCCTTTCCTAGTCATCGTATGCTCTTATTGTGATGCCTTTTCCTTTGTCAATTGAATCCTCTGAAATGTTCAAATTCTTTAGAAGCTTTAAGGAGCAAATATTTAAGCCTGCACCTCCATCCACCAAGACTCTCTTGACTTTCTTTTTATTTACGTACACCTCCAGATGAAGTGCACGGCTGTGAGATGGTTGTGTGGGGAAGTCTTGTTCAGAAAATGTAAGAATGTTAGGTGTGGTGATATTTGCGACCATAGCTTGGAATTGTTCTGTATCTAGATCTGCGGGGACAGTAGATGACGCCAAAGCTTCTTCTAGAATCTTTTTGTGTGCAGATGAGATTTTGAGTAACTCCATGATGGAGATATGTGCAGGGGTTCTTTTCAATTGATCCCAGACATTATAGCCACTAGGGTGAGACCTTGGGTTGGATGTGGAATTTCTGCTTGGTTGGGATGGTGCTGCAATGGTAACCTTTCCACCTCTTGTGGTGACTCCACAATCGGCTTGGGCCCCTTTGATGGTGATGACTCCACAAAACTCGTCTAAACAAGCAAAAACACCCTCGTATGTGTGGTTGACATTTTTATAAGCCCCTTTTCCTTTGTCTTGATCTTTGTTTCCTTTGTTACCATGATTCGGCATCGGATTCGTGTAAATCTTGAGATCTTTGTTTCCTGATGGTGCTTCCACATCTATGATTTTGTCATCTATGAGGTCTTGAATTAGATTTTTGAGCCTCATGCAGTTGTTTGTCGTGTGTCCCTTGAGTTTGTGGAAGTCGCAAAGATAATTCTCATTATACCATGGTGGCTTGACCGATGGTTCTTGATAATTATTATGTGTAGGGACAGTTATCAATTTTTCATCTACCAATCTTTTCATGATTGCTTCAGCAGGTTCCCCAAGGAGTGTGTATTTTCGTTTGGGGAAGAACTTGTTTCGCTGTGGTCATCCTTGATTATCAATGTTGTTTGTGTTTTGGTTATGGGATGGTTGGACCACAGTATTGACTTGTCGATTGCTTTGATTGGTATTTTGGTGTTGTTGTTGTTGGGATGGTGGATTGTTCTTCCGTGGGGCACTAATGACAACTTTGGCGTCAACAACACCATCATTGGTTACATTACGATTCTTTGCCCATGTTCGTGTTTTGTCATGATAATTGGATGATGAGCGGCCTTCTTGATATGATGAAGTTTCTCCCTGCGTGGCAAGGGCTTGTTCGATATTGAGCGCCCTAGGTATCAATTGGTCGTAAGTGGTGATGTTTTGCATTTTGAGGTGGAAGGCCAAGGGCCCATCAAGATTAGCAATGATAGTTCCCACTTGTTGTTCTTCAGGCATGGACCACTTGCTTTGATTAGCTTTGGATCGCCATCGTTGTAAGAAAGCACCGAATGATTCATTTTTCCCTTGTTTGAGAGATGATAATTCCTGTAAGCTAACCTCCATGGGAGTGTTGAAGGAATAATTATGTATGAAGGCATCTACGATTTCTTGGAATTTTTTGATTCCAGAAAGTCGAGAAAACCAATCAATAGCATTTCCAGCCAAGCTTCTTGGGAATAATCTCATCAAGTATGTTTCGTCGTGAGCCACCTCCATGCAATGTACTTGAAATTCCCTGATGTGATCTTCAGGGTTACCCGTTCCGCGATATTTGTCAAATTTAGGGATCTCAAACCCTTTTGGGAATGGTTTCATTTCTACGCTCCTATCAAATGGATAAGGGCATGGGTTTTTTTGTGGTTTTGGTGTCTTTCCTGATTGAAGGTCAAGCACTTGTTGTGACAGAAATTTTATTTGTGCGGTGACATCCAATTGTGGATCAGGAGGTGGAATGAAGGTGTTCTGGGGGGGTGGTGTGGGTGTTTGAATGGGTGGAATGTTTGCTTGTTGTGCCATGTATGCCTTCAACAACGCTTGTTGTTGATCTTATTGTTGTTGCGCTAATAGAGCTTGTTGTTGTGCTTGATGTTGTTGGTCCAACAATGCTTGTTGTTGGTCAGCTAGGGCTTGTTGGGATGCTTCTTGTTGCTCTTGGTATTGCTCTAACGCTTTCTGATATGCGAGTTGTTGGGCTGCTTGTTGTTGTGCAAAGTACTGCGCTTGTGCTTGCACTCGTGCTTGGGCATCTTGGGCATCTTTTGCAGCTTGTGCAGCTTGTGCGGCTTGTGCGGCTTGTGCAGCTTGTGCAGCTTGTGCAGCTCGTTGTTGTTGTTGCAACAAAGCTTGGGCTTGTGCTACTTGTTGTGCTTGTTGTTGTTGCAGCAATGTTTGAGCTTGATTTTGCCGTGAAGCTTGAGAAGCGTGTGTGGCTATAGGTGCTTGCTGAATTGTTTGATATTGTTGGAGCAATTGTTGGTATGCTTTGAATGCAGCATTGTAATGGCTTACTTGGCTTGGTCGCAGTGGTGGTGGTGGTGGGATCGGAATTGTGTTGGAAGTTTGAGATGTGCTTAGAGCGATGGTGGGAGGTTGCGATGTAAGGGGTATGATGGGGGTAGTGGAAGTTTGAGGTATAGTGCATGTAGTGGTTGGAGTGAATGTGGTGATAGGTGCATTTTGGATGGGTGGAGCGATAGGAATGGTGGGACTAGGTGAAGTGGTAGGAATGGTAGAGATGAGCGAAATAGTGGGTATTTGAGAGACCATATTTTGATTAGCTATCATGTGTTGGTTTGATGTGGATGGTGTGTTTGAAAGATGTGATGTACCCCCTTGGTTGGATGAATTGATTTGGATGGGGTGATTTATGTTAGGGAAAGGTGGAAATTTAGGTAAAGGGGGGATCCCTAAACCAAAATATGGTGTTGATGTGGTGGGAGGTGTGTCAAGGGAAAATGATGAGGTGGTATGGTAAGGAACCTCAGATGTATCGATAAATCCAAGTGGGTTGTAAAGTGGATTTTGATGCGTGTTGAAGAGGGTATCATCCTCATTGATAGTAGGTTCTATGGTGGTAATGGAAGTGGTTGATTATGGAAGGGTGTTTTGGTCATTTGGTACAAGAAGCTCATCCTCAATAGTGTTGAGAATTGATGGATTTATTTTAGCCATTGCGCGAAGAAACTTTTGTAGTTTTGGTTGTTTGAGCATCTCAAGAACTTCTTCCTCACTTAATTCTGTTGGTGTGATGTCTTCCACCAAGACCTCTTTTTGTGGATCGTGTGTAGTGATAGTGAGGTCTGGAAGTGGTGTGTTTTGGATTTCTGGAATATTTTGGCTTAGATCACTTGTGGTTGATGTTTCTTGATTTAACTCCATGTTCCTCTTGTGTTGTGATCTTGTTTGAACCATAAAAGAGCAAACTAGGATGTGTAAAAGATCAAAGATGTGAAGATGAAAGGTGTATGATATATGGGTGAAAATGGAAGTTTTGAATTTGTATTGAAAATCTTGATGTGATGCTAGGTACTTTGGGTTTGCTTTGATTGATGTTTAGACTTTGAATTCTGTCTTTTGAATGTTGATGTTTGAGCAAGAGATATCCCCAAGATGTTTGGATGATGATCTAAAAAGATAACTAATGCTCATAAAGGATAATTTGATTTAGGAGTGAGAATAGGATGTGTCTACTCACAAGCTAACCAAAAGATAATCCAAATTAGTGATGGGAGAAGGATGCATCTATCCACCATTAATTTGAACAAAGTGATAATTCAACTAAGTATGTGCAAAAGGATTCATTCACACACTTGAGTTGAACAAGTTTGATGTTTGAAGAATTCAAAGTCTCATGTTTGAAAAGTTTTGATGTCTACCAAAGGAGCCTAGCATAGTTGTGTCAAGATTTTCTCAAAATGCTGGTGAGATGTTTATGGTTGATGATGTTTTTGATGGATGAATGTTTGTTTTGATCTTAGAATGACCCTAGTTTAGACTTTTGTTTAACAAGACCAAGGTATTGAAGAACATGTTATGCCCTAAGCAAGGTATCCAATCCCTTGAAACAATCTTGGATTTTGCGTGTAGTAAAATGAATATAAAGTGGGGTTGTCTCTTGAAGCATGTCTATAGAAATTAGCCAACAACTTTTCTCTAAAATCATATAACCTTTTGAGTCTTTGTTGATGTTGTTTTGGGCTAAGTTTCCTTTTCTTGGGTTTTTGTATCTTGATCTTGTGAGAAATCATTGAAAAGACATGTGTGGGGCTCAATTGTTTATCTTTGCTTTTAATGACTTCTTTTTACCAAATACACTTTCTTGATTATGTTTCAAACTAAAGATGTCCTATGTCAAAATTCCTTTTCTTCCCACAAAGTGTTGTGTGGGAGTTCCAAGAAATTGAGGCAAAGGGATTTCCTAGGTTAACCCTAGTTAGAGCAAATGACGATATAAATTCAAGTGCTAAGAAACCTCTAAGGACATAATCCCAAGGGTAAGCAACAACACTTAAATTTGTCAAAAGGTATTTTGTATCAAGGAGTTTGAAATTTGCATGATCATGTTTAGTGTTTTGTTTGCAAAATGTTTTCAAATTTACTGTTTTCAAACAAAAAATAATTACAAGCCCTATGGATGTGATAGACAATGTTTGTTGAGTCCCCCACTTGAACAGAATCCGGCCGCCTACTTTTAGCCGGATAGTTTAGATACTTGACCCCATGGCTCCCCTCGCGACACTCCTTACTCTGGGCAGCCAAGCATCAACACCCATGAAACTCCCATAGCATAACTTTCCATCTACTAAAGAGTAAATACAAATTGTGGGGCTTGGAATGACCGTTCTTGCCAACAAACAGTTGGTTGGCAAATTTCTAACATAGGTTCTAGTAAGGACTTTCCGTTCGTAGGAGTTGACCCAACGTGGCAGGGTCCCTTCGGATCCATCTTGTCGAGACCAACAGCGTGATTATGGCGTTTGTAAAATCCTCATTTATCATTGGAAATACTCTTGGCTTTAGAGTATTCTTAGGTTGAGTCGTCGCTTGAGTGAGTACTTTTCCCAAGGCAGGCCCTCTAAGATAAACAAAGCGAGCGAGGAGCCTGATCAGTAGCCGATCTGATCTTTGATGGCACAAAGAAGCGAATGCCTTGAAAATGCCTACTCACACACTCGCCTGAAGATGTTCAATTTTTTTTTAAAACCCAAAATGAAGTGTTTCAAAGCAATAAAATGTATTTTGAGTGTTTCTCTTGCACCCTAGATCGCACGAAGCGCAAGGGGAGAGGATACGTACTCAAAAGACAATCACACAAATCAAACACTTGTTCGTTTTACACCCTTCAAAGCAATTGTGAATTTGTTTTAAGCACCAAATGAAATATGAGGATTACTTGTTCAATTTTTTTAACCCAAAACGAAATCTAGTAAGTGTGTTCTAAGGTTCGTTTTAAGCCCTTTGCAATGAAAATGAAATTGTTCATTTTAGCCCCAATTGAAAACTAATGTTCTAAAACGAAAAGGAAAACAATTTCGTGTAGTGCTGATTAAACACTTAAAGTGTTAAAGAACACATTGTGTTTTCAAAAAAACATTTCCCTCCTTTCGTGAAGTAGTATTGATCAAAAAATCAAAGTGTTAAAAAACACATTGTGTTTTCAAACAAGAATCCTCCTCCTTTCGTTTTCATTTGCTAGCCCTCTCTTTCGCCTTGCACCTTTTCGCCTTCGTTTGCTTTTGTACCTCCTTCGTTAGTCTTTGTTTCCCTTTTGTACCTTGTTCACCTACAAATATCAAAAATAAGAGTATTGTAAAATTATACACAAAATATGTCAATAATTTGAGGAAACCTTTTAAAGAGAGGAATAAAATTGCATTGACAAAAGCACATGATATGATGTAAATGTCAATAAATTGTTAATTTTACCCCACTTTCATAAAGGAACAATTGATTTCAAAACCTTGTGTAAAACCCACATAACACCTTTAGCATTTATTGTAATAATTTGAATTCATAGATGTTAGACAACTTTAAATACTCACTTCAACCTGCAAAACCAATAACATTTTAGCTTTCCTTTAAGACATTCTATTCATCATTTGGTGTATTTCCTATTGCTTTGACTTCAAGTAGATTTGATTGATAATCCAATGCATTCATAAAGAAGTTTAGAAAACACCTGTCAATTTTCCCAAAGTAAAGAGGCCGAACTAATCAAGTACAGAAATCAAAACCCTTTCGCAATCATAGCACTACTAAAAGGTTAGTTAAGAACGTAAATTATTGACAAGGATTGTCAATACTGAAAGGAACGACTTTTGATGTTGTGTAATCTGCCTTTATTAACCTTTTGGCACCTTCATCATGTTTAGTTGCATCGTTTGACCAGTATCTTCGCTGCACTGTCACGACCTTACAAGATAAATATCCATTCCCTCCTTTGCAAAAGAATTAGTAGCTTTAAATTTAGATCTGGGATTCACAAAATCAGCATATCACACCATTAGTACCACAAAAGAAAATAATCAAAGCTATCCTATCAAGGTCACCCATAGATAGAAACAAATACGCAAGGACTGATGTACACTAAAAGACAATCAAAATGCGTACAATCAGAGCATGTAAATGCAGAGGCAACAAAAGTAACTGCGCAGGACCAAGTGTTGCAACGTAGGTTACGATTAATAATGAATGAAATACAAACTGTAGCAGCGCAGTCAAGGCGATTAAATTGTTTGACAGGACACTTCAACAAAATGTTATCCTATGGACTGAAAGGATTGCAGGATCTGCATAAAAGATGTATGAATTTTTCAAGCAAGTGCTATCAATAGGCATAAAAGAGCCAGCAGACTCCAATGCCTTTGTCTGTGTGAGGTAAATGCACAGATCTATTGGATTTGAAAACGTGCAACAATAAACCAAGACCTTGTAAATAATAACCACCGAAGCATGGGCGACAAACTAGCAATCAAAGTCATTGAATTGTTTTGTCAGGACGCCTAGCTAGCTGACAAGACGCCTACAACAAAGGCACACTCCATGTTCGACATAAATATCGAGCCTTCCAAAAACTAAATGCACTTCACAGGTGAGTGGCCGAATTCCAACACTATTTTAAAATTTTCAAACTAAAGCGGTTGGCAGGCTTAAAGCCTCGCCCAACAACCTTTGACTGGCATCCCCCTAGCTCAAGCTACTCAAGATATATAAAATGGATTTGCTGAATAGGCTTTAGAAACTTTTAAGCAAATGCAACTGTCAGGCGTAAAGCCAGGTTCTACAACTATGATCAACGTCGACTGAAGTGTAGGAAGGGCGCGCCTAGCAGAGACATGCTGGGATAGTTCAAAGACTTCAAAGGGCTGCCTTCAGGAATATGCTTAAAAAAAATAAGTACTTCAATATCTTGCAGGAAAATGCATGAAGGGCAGCCACGCATCATTGAAGAAGCTCGATGGGGGGGGTAGGCAAGCAAATGTCAGCAACATGAATACGCAGTGAAAAAGCAATAAGTACGCTGAAGATTTATAAGATTCTTTATAATGCAACGTGGCTACTGTATGCGGCTGCAACCACTATTCCATCGATCCAACAAGAGCTGAGTCAATATGGATTTCGTGAGAAGCTGTGCCAAATCTGTTCTGCCCAATCTGTTCCACTCTTTGGCCAAAACTCTTCTGTAAAGTAAGGACTGCAAGAAAACTTTACTTATTTTATATTCATGAAACGGTGCCTGCCTAACCTTCTTTAAATCTTTATTGATCCTGTTTTCTGTAAACTTGTAACCTTCTAACTGTACCGACATGCAACAAAGGAGGCGTGTTTGACACAACAGGAAAAAGAAGTTGAAAAGAAATGTTTACAAATTCAAATTTTATTATAGTGTTGATGTTGTCAGCTTAGTGTACACACATTAAAAAAAAGGAATAGCTATCAGAAAGTTAATAATAGTTTAGTTCATCCACCGAAATAACAAAGGACATGATTCAAACATTTTCCATTTAACACTTACAAGTGTGCAAAGTTTACATTTTAATGAACAAAAGACATCGCATTTTGATCTGAATCAAAAATCATCAAAGTTAGAAATAAAAACATAGAAAAGGCATGATAAAAACAAAGCAAAAACTATATTTTTCTGCCCTCCTTCTAGCGCCAAGATGTAGGCATCATTTTAAAATCTGCAAACAAACTACACTTCAAACATGGGTTAGTGTTATGCAAACTCTATTAAAATTTCCTCTATGAAATACCTTAGGAATGCTTCCAAATGCAACAAATGATACTAGAAAGACCAAAGCATTATGAAAACAAAACCAAATTACCTATTCCATAGTTGGATTGGTGTCACATGTGCTAGTGACCCTTTCCCAATCCTTGATCAAATCTCAAATTGAAAATGCTATGAAGATGGTGGAGTGATGATAAACAAGATCAAATCTCAAATGAAAGTAACCTTACGCGGTGTGAAAATTTTGAAGGATTTTCTTGAGGATAGATGCCTATTTAAAGATTTTCAAAATGCCAAATGTTGAAAGAGGGACCAATGTGGGATCAAAACAAACCCGATGAGAGATAGGACACTTGTCATCATATGATTAACCGTTAAATATGTGCAAGATTTGGGAAGAGTGCCCAAGAGGAAAATTTGAATTAATTTGCAATAGAATTTGAGAGGGGACAGAAAGAAAATAATAAATACCTTGTTTGACTTGTCATGTTGAGAAAAATAGTTTAATAAATCAATAAAATTGATTTATTGTGCAAATAGCTAGAGTCTAGATATTACCAAATTGGGTGCAGTTATTGGATTGGGGATTGGGTGATGGTTATCTTGATTAATGCGATTAGATGATTTGACCTTTTGGACTTTGATAATTGATTTATTTAAATCGAGAAAGGATGGAAAATGATGATTTAAAGATTTGATTTAATGGCTTTTGATTTATTTAATTAAATGGATAATCTTGGGATGAAGGTTGAATGATAAAGGATTTATTTGATAAAATGAACTTATTTAATGAATGGATGAAAGTGATGAATTTGCCTAATGCAAACTAATTTGACGAATCGATCGAATACATAAATATATGAATTTTGCATGTCTCGATTACTAACCATATGATTTACAAAATATGGCATATCTTCTTTACAAGTAAAAAATCCTTGAAAATCCTCCTTATTGCAATAATCTCACATAATCCCCTATAATCTTTCAATTCTGCTTATAATATTTCCTTAAAATATCTTTAATAATTTTTAAATATCTTTTTAAATTCAATAATAAGCCTTTTAATTTCATATTTTTGAGCTTTCAAAATCTTATTAAAATTTAAGAAGGTTAACTTTTTAATTATAGAATATTTTGACTTCTAGCTCCATAATAAAATAAATGGGCCCCAAATATATTGCCAACATATCTGCTGGTGTGTTGGTGAAGAGAGCAAATCAGGAGGTGGGGGGTCAGGTTCAACCCCCACGATCCCTCTTTATCACATTTGTCTTCATTAAATATAAAGCATGCCCCAACGTACGCCAACGAAGATCACATGGTGTGTTGGTGGCCCAAAAATATGGTGAATGGGGGTCAAGGGTTCGACCCCCCAAAAATACCTTTTTTTAGTTGAATGCAACAACCCAGCCGATGGAGGGGAGAGGTGTCATGTGGAACCAATCATAGTCCCACGTGGCATTTCTTCATTTGATATGCCCTAACACATGTCAAGCTAGGCCACATATTTGCCACTTGTCCTACTCTTCCACATCAGCGTACAAACTATTGATGAGATGCAATGTCACCATGCTGACATCATGCTAACGTCAGCATGGTCAACCCATTTTTCTCATAACTTTGACTGGTTGTATCTTCTCCATACAAGTTTTGTTTGATGCAAAATGGGTGGTTTCAGAATCATGGCGATGAGCTCTTCGACATGATACTACTTTTGACTATTTTTGAGACGATCAAATTTTGACCTTGAATCTACATCTGGCCTCTTGTTTGATGAAACTTTGACCATGCATATCTTGAGCATATGACCTCCTAACAAATCCATTTAGGTTGCATTGAATTTGTTTCACTATGTACTTCAACATGGTGCCAAGTTTTGGAGCATTTAAAACACTTCATTTTTTGGTTAAAATCCACTTAGATCAAAACTCCATGGGAACATCTTCAACTGTGAAGAAATGTGGAGCACAAAATAGAACACACCTCTATCACCCTATACACCCTTTATATTAATTTTCTCAAAATCACTTGGAAACCAAGTGAAATTGCTACATCTGCAACACAACAAACACCTTCTCATCATATCCATTGCATCTACAACACCTACTCAATACCAGAAACACTTCTCATTACATCCACACTAGAGGTTGTTGGAAGTTGAAGATTGCATCATATGGTTGTTATTAATGTCAGCAAGTTGTCATTGTTGTCAACATAGTACCACATGTATGGCTAGTTTACCGAAAGCTATTTCACATTGAAGTTGACTATTATGTGTGAACCGACATGTTATATTTTGGATTGGTTCCTACTGTGACAAACTATGATTTGGATAAATATGGGCCATAACTTTTGTATTTCTAGTAGTGAGAAAACTTCTTTGTATCTTTGTGGTAGTGAGCCCTCTTGGTTGTAGCCCTATGGACAGTGAGTCCTTATTTCAGGTAGTGAGCCTTATCTCAGAAAGTGGGATTTTTTGTAATCAATTTTGATATTCTCTATAGTGTGATTTAATCCTCACCGTGGTTTTTCCCTCATTGGGTTTTCCATGTAAATCTAGTGTTATTGTGTTTGAGCACTTGCATTTGATGGTTAATCACTTATTTAGTTTGTGTGTTAGCTCTAGTAATTGAATTTAAGGTTACAATTTGTGAGAACTAATTCACCCCCCTCTCATTTGTCCTATCCAAAAATTGGTATCAGAGCAAGGTCCTTTGGAATAAGTTTAACAACTTGAAGGAGATATTGGTGGTTTAATGATGAAGGGATTTGACTTAGATGAAGAATTGAAAGAAAAGACCTCAAAGTCTAAAAATGAAGATCTGAAAGAAAATTTCAAGTAGGCAGGTGAATGTATTCAAAAACTAAGAAACTAGATCTAGAAATTTAAATTGAAACATAAAGAAGTTTACTAGGAGCTAAAAGAAGCAACAGAGACTATTGAAAATCCAAGGATGAAACTTGAAGAAAGCAAAAGAATGGAAGAGAATCTAAAATTATAAATTAGACAAAGAAAATAAATTATCAATCAAAAGATAGAAAAATGTGACAAGTTTGAACAAGAAATAGCAATTATTAAGTCTGATTTAGAAAGGGAAAAAAGTTTTGAAGACAAATTTAATATAAGCTCGGGAATGCTTGATGAATTAATTTCATCTCAGAAACCTGCAAAGGATAAAGTTGGTCTAGGACTTGAAGAAGGACAAAGTTCAAAGACTAATCCAAGTCTCAACAAAATGAATAATCAAAGGAAATTTTAGGCCAATACTTATCAAGGCAAAGATAGAAGGATCAATACCAAAAGGATACCCAACCGACAATATTATGATCAAAGGTAGATGTTGATGATGATTTTACTCACAAAATTAGGGTGAATAAATTCTTCACAGATAAACCTCAAAGAGCCTATCCTTCTTGAAAGATATGGAACAAAGACAATCTAAAGGGGAAATCTGCTTCAATAGGAAAAGATTGACTCAGTTCAATCCCAACTTTTAATAATCAAGTCTTGATTGTACTAGGTTCACTCTCGAGTATAATGTGATATTGTTGTTAATATCAAAGGGAATATGGTTGTATTTTGGTTTCATTAAGAATCATAAGCATTTTACACAAGATTTACAATTCATTCATAAAAATAACATCATAAAATCAAAAGATCTAAAATAATATTTCATGAACATCAACAATTTCTTTGCTATCACTTAAGTAGATTTAGCATTAAGCATTCAACAATTTCATAGAAAATTAAAGATTTTTAATAAATTTCCATTCATTCATCTATTTTTTGCAACATTTTCAAAATTTAAACATCTATTCTAAACTAAAGCATAAAAATATTGAAAATTAAAATTTCTCCTAGTTATTCTCTATGCATGCCCCAAAGAATTAACCAAAATAGAGGAAAACACTTTATACTTCACCAGATTGCTTCATAGATACATATAAAATGGTGCGAGCTTTTAAAGAGAGGGGTTTTAGTTTGGACACCGAGTAGGTTCTGAATGTACCCTTAAACAGTACAACACACAGTCTTGTTCAGTTGAACTAACAAAACCAACTATAAAAGATTCATAAGATAGGTAGCTATCTAATTGGCTCTGATATTAATCAATGTCTATGTGCATACAAAGTTTTACATTGGAATGATTTAGAAAATAGGAAAAAAGAATAAAACTTAAAGAATTTTTGACTCTTCTGACATCCACAAATTCTAAAATTAAAATGAAAATAAAGTAGTAAACAACATTTTATAGGAACAAAGCCCCAAGAGTTCAAACTTAAAGTTTATCCAAAGAATTAGAAATAACAAATCAAAATGTAGCACATGGCCAACTACCATCAGAATATTCTAGATGAAGTCAAAGCTTTGACTTTGTCAGCAGCAACACTATTCACTTCTTACTCCGGTTCATAATACTTGACATAAATCAAGGCTATCAACATCCTTCAAAATACCAGACAGGGAACATCTATCGAGACCGGGAACAACTTGCAAAACTCAAAACTTAAACAAATATCTTTGCAACACCTCTAGTATCGGGTATCCAGTTCTTTCTTTCATCATCCAGGGCTCAGGCTTTAGGATCTTTTCTTTGCCTTTCTTCAATTGATATTCTCAGAAAGCACTCAACATTTGATGCATATGTTCTTTTTAAATCCCTTGCACTTCCTTCCAAGTGAGTTTAATCCTACTGTATTCTTGAGATACCTAGACTATAATATTATTCCTTTGCACTTTGTCTATCTCATATCTAGCTATAATGTTCTTGCACTGTATAATCTCATCAATGACTTTCCAAGTTAATAGCTAAATAGGGTCTCTATTTATTCTTTCAATCCTTTCTTTGAAGGCTTTAACTTCTTTACCCTCATGTCTTAGCATTTGTGGATCACAACCTTGGCGTGCTAACATTTTAATAAAGTCTTGATCTTTATCAAACAATTTTCTACATTCCTCGGTGACCTTTTCAAATCCTTCAATGCATTGCATCAACATATCAACTTCCCATTTCAACTATTTCATCTATTTTTCTGGCAGTGGAACTTCTTGCTCTGAAATTATATTTCCTTGTATTAATTCTTGAACATCCATTTGTATGAGAATTTCAACATTTCGCCTTTCCTTATTAACCTATTTCTAGCAAAAATTGCATTCGCTTTCAAATCTTTTGGATTTCTTTGACAGATGATATGCTTCCTTATGCTTCCCTATTGCATTTGTGATGAATTCTTCTCCCTTCCTCACCCAATACTCAATCCAGTCTTCAAATACATTCATTTTGTGGTGAACTACTACAATTGCATCCACCTATTCTTATGACATTAGTACTAGATGTTGGGGAAATTCAATCTATGCTTGACCAGATAGGGTTAGGGATTTTATAAAATCTTCCAAGGTAGCAACCCGTTCCTTCAATTCTCTTTTCTTCTTTTTATACTTTTGTACTCTAACAATACTGGCATCTGGGTTCATCTTTATTTCTTCCAACTCTTGCCTCCAACATGAGTGTCCAAGATTAATACTTGTTATCTTATATTGCTTAGGTATTATTTCATGTCTATTTTTTTTAGCTATTGGAGTAGTTATATGGATGGTTCTATCACCATCTATATTTATCTGTATGACATGTTTTTCTCTAGCTCTACACTTAGGCTTTGGAGTATTTACTTCCTATATGAAACTATTAAGATCTAGAGGCAATACTTCTACTTCCATTGGGGGAGCCAATTCTCTGATCAGCCAATTAGGTGCATCTTCATCATGGTCTACCTCTGCAACATTACTTTGTTCCTAGTTTCCACTCAAGTCAGGAACCTCCTTTCATACTTCTTCAATCTTATCTATCACGTCCTCCTAATTAGGAATTTCCTCAACAATTTTTGGCATAGATTTGGGATTACTAGGATTTGGTATTGTCTCCTCTATTTGAAGACCTACATTTTCCTATCCATCTAGATGTTCAACCTCAGTTTCCTAGACGTTACTTTCTTTATTCTCTGCTACACTAGGATTTTCTTCATTTCTAACTTCATCACCTAAAACCTATATAGCTTCTCCTTTCTCAATCCCAACTTCAACCCAGTCCTTTTCTGACTCTTCAAAGACCTATTATTGTTCATTAACATTTAGAACATTCCCAAGCGAAGGTTGGGAATCAAAAGTATCTTCAATAATCATTTCATTAATATGATCCTGCTCGACAGTCTCCCTTGTTTCCATCTCAAGGATATCAGGGTTCCCCACTTTTGAGGTGAGTGTTCCTTGTATAAATTCTTCTTCTTCAACATTTATAGGAGTGGACCCTATATCCATAATTTCTTCTATCACTGGTTGTACCATGGGTTTATCTTTACACTTCTTTTCTTTTACCTTCTCCCACGTGGCACCCCATTTATCCATCTATTATTTAATTTGTTGATGGTTCAGATGAGCACAACAATAGTAAACAGAATATTACTATTTTTCTCTCCTGAAAGAGAAAGAATAACACATGGATAACTAACTCCCAAGGTTTTGGTAATCGGTTCTCAACTGTGCTGATTTCACTCAATGGTTGATGTGAACTATAATGTTCAAGGGGCCTATTGGTGTTGAGCTTCTGGATTGTTCTAAGATCAAACATAAATTCAAACCTACTTTAACTGGGGTTTTTAAAGAAACAGAAAAAGATAGATCAAAGCTTTGGAACTGAAGAGAATAATAATTCATCCAACTTAACCAGACTTGTTACCTTTCAAGGAATTCCTAACTAAAACTGCAGAACAAAATTAACTTGTGATTAACACACAATTTCATTCATTCACAGTGCTAATTTCAACAACAAATTGCAAATCACTATTTAAACAAAACATAAAATAAAACTTCATTCCTTGAAAGCTTTTCAAATCAAATGATTAACCCAAGATAAATACCATTCTGAAGCATAATATGAAGTAGATTTAAATCTGGTTGCTTCTACTGTTTGTGAAACAGATAAACATTTACAAATCTGGCACAATCACCAGTGTATAGAAAATCCATGACTCCAAATCATCTCCATCTACACTAAGAAAACTTGAAAGATACATTACCGCCTTTGCTCAATCTAGCTCCTACTCTATTCTACTCTTAAGTTTTTTTTTCTCTACCACTACTGGTTTCTGAAAAATCCCTTTTTTAACTAAGAGGCAAAACTGCCATATATACAAAACGTGCCAAAAAAGAAAGTCAGCCCCTCTTTAGGGTTTTACAAAATATCAGCCGGTTTCAGAAGGGTCGGGCCTCAAATATTTTTGGAATGAAGTTAATGCTACATTCAATGTGCATCCCTACTGTCCATGTCAATGAAGGATCACCCTCAGGAGTAGCCCTTAGATCTTTTAGAATGATCGCATTAACTCTCAGCGTCCGTGTCCACCTTTCAACTTCCTTGCAGAGCTGCTTTGAATGTTCTAAAGCACTATCATTAATGTCGATTTACCTTTGCCAGTAGACACCACAGCTGTCCCTGAGACTCACGGCCTCTTCTTCCTTTCGGATTTCTTTCTGTTCTAGATCTTTCTACATGTTGACCTCCTCTAGAAGCAGCATCATATTTTCCCGTTAGATCTCCACACCATTGTTCACCAAGCTACTCCATTGCTTTTGATCTCAGAGTAAGTCCATGTCATTTACATTCTGTTGATCTCCTTCATGGGGGTAGTCAATCAGTCAAATGGCCAATGGTTTGCCTTTAGTTCTCTCTAATTGGTTGAACATATGCCATGCAAGATTCGCAGGTGGTCAAAGGCTACTCAAACAGAATCACATGTCGGTGAGACACTTGTCGTGTCTCCCCAATGCGATTATACTCTACAACAACATCGACATAGCATACAACTGTCGGTGAGACCTCATAGTGAATGTAAAAGTTATATCGTTATCACAAAAAAACCATCGACAAGACAATCGTTATCAGCCAGAGGTCATGGCAGGCAACAAGAGTTATATCGATATCCCTTTCCATTGCCAAGACAATCACACTCTGCAAGACATCATATCGAGCTCAACACATTCTCCCTGAGCCCATTTCATTTCGGCAAGAATCAATCCTGTCAGCCAGAGGTTATACCAATATCCCTTTTCCATTGGCAAGTCCATCACTATCGACAAGACTCTCTCAGTCGGCAAGATATCGTAGAGAAGCCACAAGACCTTCGGTGAGACATACCATCATTGGTGACATATCATGCCGAGCTCAACTTCCTTCGGCAAAACCACCGTTTGTCGGAAAGACATTACACCGACCCCTTCCTTTGTCGGTGAGACCATGATCATTCGGTGAGACATCATAGTGATGATGCCTCCTTTCAGCCAGCTCATTTCATTTCGAAGAGACCCCATCCTATCGGCCAGAGGTTCTACCGATATCATTGCATGTCATCGAGACTCTCCCCGGTCGGCAAGACATTACAGCGAAGCCCCCACCTTTCAACGAGACTCCGGAGAGTCAAGAAGACTTCTCCCTGAGCAACCCTTCTTTCGCCGAGACCTCCAGCAGTCAGCGGGACTTCTTCCATTCGGCTAGACCTCATGCTGAACTCAAACCTTTCAGCGAGACTCCCCTGTGTTGGTAGGACTTCTCCCCGATGACATTTTGTTTCAGCGAGAGCTCATTCTAGGACCACCATTCCATGTCGGCGAGACTTTATCGAGTTGGAAAAACACTACACTGAACCCTTCATATTTTGGCAAGCTTGGACCATTTTAGGGAGACTTGGCTTGGTTGGCAAGACATTACCCCGAAGCCACGCCCTTATGCCAAACTCAAACCTTTCGGCGAGACTCCCCCCGGTCGGCAAGACATCTCCCTGAAACCATTTTGTTTCGGCGACGCTAGCCTTGCATGCAACGGTTGGCGAGACTTCTTTTGGTCGGTGAGATATATAAAAACCCATGGCGATTAAAATGTCTAGCCGACCGGTATATTTCAAATGAACATGACCAAACTGCCAGTCAGCAAGACATCAAGCTGGTCTTAGCGACTTTATCCTTTGAAGAGTTTTATACCAAATTTGACTGAGGTATGCTTTCCAACTAAGTTCCTTGAGAAATAAATTAGAGGTATGATTTAATCCTGCAAAACAATGCCTCCATTAGTCCTCTAAAGCATAGAAGATATCATCATTCATCGCACCTTTCATATTTCCTTCATTTAAGAAGAAACCAAACTCTGGCAGAGGCAGAACCAAGATGGAACTGGAAACATACTTACCTTCAAAACTGGTGGGGGTGGAACCAAGATGGAACCGGGACTGGAGTTGGAAGGGGGCATGACACAAACCAATCGCTAACCTCACATACATCATCGTTCTGGATCCAACCCCACAAAAAGGAAACGACACAAAAACAAAAACAAAACCCGACACTCGACTGAGTGATCGAAACTGGAGAAAAACGAACCCGACGGAACTGGAACGAGAGTGGAACCTGAACCTGAAACTTTAAAAAAAATTTAGGTTTCGGTTCCAGTTCTAGTTCCGCGTCCGCCAGAGCAACACGAAAAATGCCAAAGGCAAATGCAAAAAGAGGCAGAACCGAAACTGGGAAAGGAACATAAACAAAACTCGAAAGGCATTCCCAAGTTGAATGTGAATCCCGATCCCGCGTCTACCGGAACAAAACAAAAGACCCAAGGAAGAGAGGAAACTCCTAAGACCCAAACAAACAATGAAAGGCGATGAAAAACAAAAGGAAAAGGGGGACCCATTTTGTTCCAGAATAAAATGGGGTGGTTATGCAAGGCATAACATAATTTTGGCTTCATCTACCTCAGAAATTTCACCCAAAACCATAGGAGTTCCTCTGAATGCTTGTTTCATACTAGCCATGTTAATAGGAGGAGGATAATTAAATAGTGTTGTAGCCCTTTGAGATGCAAACCTAGTCTATGTGCCAACATTTTTTGTTACTCCTACTTCTTCTTCAATAACCGATTTAAATTTTGGTTTTGTTGTAGAGGAAGATGACCTTTCGGTCTTGCTTTTGATTTATCTTTTCTTGACTCTACATATTTTTCTTTATCAGATGGTTTTACTGGAACTTCTTGTTTTGAAGCTTTAGGGGTTCTTTCCTCAATCCTTATATCAGGAGCCACCTTACTAGTTTTCCTTTTCTTCCTAGTAGGTTCTCCACTCTCAAATGCAGTTTCATTTCTTTGTTTTCTTTTTTTGTCATGTAAGAATGTGGGTTCAATTCCTCTTTCTCTTAAAGCTTTACAAAAATCATTTATCCAATGTTGAGTGTATAACAAAACTGATTTAGAGAACTCATCAATTGATGTCATTTCTTCACCTTCATAATTTGGGTTTGGGATGGGTTCATCATACACTCTTTCTTTGTTATAGGATTTATTCAACACTTGTCCATCATCCTCTTTGAACTAATCTAAAATGTCATGGAGCATAAGAATCTGAGCAGATTTTAAAGACAATCTTTGATACTTTATTATTCTTACTTTATGCTCATCTTCACAATTAAGCCAATAATCTTCTAGGTGTTGGACATGAGCACGGTAACTAGCTATGGCCTTGTCAATATTCCCTTCAATATCATAATACATTCTTTGAAGTGGAAAATACTCAAAATTATATGTTCTTAGTTCTTCTTCACAAAAGTTAGACACACTGACTGTATTACACTCATAATTCCCTACCACAATAGGAAATTTGAAAGAGGCCTTCTTGTGAGCATTGATATAAAGAGCTTGAGACAGTTTTAACTATCTCACCAATTCTAATAATTTTTTTTTTGTGTTGGATACCTAGGAATCATGAAAGGATGTCCATCAAACCCTTCTATCCTAATGTAGGAGTAAGTGGGGAACTGAATATTCCATCCTCCCATTGGTCTAATGACACTTTGTGCCTCCAAGGATAATCTTTTGGCTTTATCATCTTGCATCATTCTGACCAGCTTCATGGAGAACAAATAATTAAATCTCCTGCAATTCTCTTTGTATCCGTGGATAGTGGTCTGGGGCAAATGAGCATTTATCAAACTTTTTCTTACTTTCCTACCTTGAGTACCAATCTTTTTCAACCCTTGTTTGCTTTCCCTCATGGTGCAAGAATAAATAACATATGAAGACATATAAACACATCTAGTTTTGGGAAATTTCATTATTTGTTCATATAATCTACCACTAATAAAATTTCCCCAATGTATTTGCACAATATTTTCCATTAGTCTGGATATTATTACAAACATCTAGGGTTCGAATTTACTGGCATATCATAAACTATCCATTCTTCTCAACAGAGTTATAACATCTTGAATTTCTTGGTTGAACATAGACCTTTGAAATACTTTGGTTTGTGGTGTAATTGGCTCTTGGCACCATTGGGTACTCATAATTTCTCTATTGTGGGCTTCAACATTCAAATATGTTTTGGCCTTTTCTTTCATATCAACATTATACATATGGGTGAAAAAATGAAGCCCAAATGTGTATGTAATTCCTTTTTGTGAGAGGTCTGCATAGATTCTCCACTCATTACCAATAACTCTTTTATATGGGTTATAATAATTCATGCATTGCATAACCAATTCAGGGGCCTCCTTTGCTAGTGAAAACCCTCCTATTAAAAGTAACCCATTTGCTATAACATTTCTAACACACTAAGAAGCATTTTCCTATCGTACCCGAGTGTGAATTTCAACATCAGAAGTCCACCCCATATGAGTATTTGTAACTACCACATTGATTGGTATGGCTTGCGAACTGTAATGTTTAAATTCATCTTCTTCCCTCGCATAAGAAGTACTCATTTTTGCTGGTGTGTTTTGCATATTCAAATGTGTGTCTTGTGTGTGAGTTAGGGTTAAATTTAACCAAATTTATTACAATTTATAAAACATTCTATTCACCTTTCAGCTAAATTCAAATCAAAGAATGATCAACAACATTTCATTTCTAAAGGGAAATACCATTTTTCGATATTTTCATATATGAAAATAATTAACAAAATATCAGTTATCCAAAACATACCTAGTTCTAGTTGATAAGGACAATATTTACAAAATGGAACTCCAAAACCCTTGGCAGCTGTGTTCTCGGTTTCTCAAAATTTACCTCTCCTTGCATGCTAGTATTATTTTGTTCTTTCAATGTCCTTTCCAAATTTGTAGCATGATGTGAAGTGGAGTGTTACCAAATTAATTGCATGCTTAAGGTGGTTCCAAGTACATGGGAGTAGTTTGCCACCTTCATTAATTACCTATTATAATACATTAATTTCTTGAATAAAGGTGCAATCATTACAAATTATGGTTCAAATTATGAATGCCTAGATTTCTACAAGGGCTCACTACTAGAGGAGAAAGACAATGTGAGGATCATACATGGAACTTTGGTGTCACTCTGATCTTTTGCAAGGAATAAGCCATTAAAGATACATGATCAATTTGTGATCATTGGGATTAAAACCTCTGGTATCAACTTTTAGGAGAAACACCAAGATCCAAGGCACTTACCTTCAAGCTTCAGCTCAAAACCTAAAACAAAAGGAAAGATCAAGAATTGGGTTCAAGAGAGATTACAACATTTCAAAACAGACTCTCTAGTTTCCAAGTTTCGAATAAAGGGAATGAAATAAAACTACTAGACTTTGATACAAGAAAAATGATATCACTGGGATTGACACTTCTAGTAGATGACTTACTAGGAAGAGCTAGGACCAACTAAAGATAAAATTCACTTTGATGCAACCTCACAACTCTGGGATTCTAGTTTCTAGTAATAGATTAAAATTTATGACAAGACCGAAACACTGAATCCAAGAAAGAAATAAGAATAAAACAAGGACCAAGTAAAATTGAAAATGAGACTAGCAATTGACCAAACCACAAAATGACACCAAAGCAAATGAAAGTGAAAGGGAACAGGAAAAAAGGAAAAGGGTCCACATTTTTCCAAAAGGAAAAATGGGGTGTGTTGTGAGACCACACAACAACTAGCAACCAAAAAAACTAAACAAAATAATAGAAAGTCAATTATGGATCTAACATCAGTGTACTGACTTTTTTAGTCTTCTAATTATAAATCATTGGATCCCTATTCCGACATTCAAATTTCACTTCTGCTAACATGCAAGATTAATTATTACTGAGCTTACATGTGTGTAATTGGTTATTTCCACCACATTAAACTTAGAAATAGCAATTATTTGCATTAACCTACATAATTTGACAATTCCTTTTAATCCAACTAGGGATAGTCTTGCTGCCAATCAAGTGTCCATAGCCTCGATAAGGTTATCTCCATAATTCCCCCAAACATAGCTCTACTGATAGTTAGGTGTCTATAGCCCCGGTAGAGATATTTGGATAGCCTAAAGATTTTATTTCTTTCTTTTTTTTAGATATTGCAATAATAGCTCATTTTTTCTTTTGATATTTTAATGATAGTTCATTTTCAACTTGCAAGAAATGAAGCCCACTATTAGGTTGGGAATTATAGTGGTAGCAAAGGTAGTCTTTTGATTTTTCAGTGAATGCAAATAATTGCTATCCCAAATTTTAGAAGAATGATTTAAATGTGTGTGTTTGTAGCTCAACATCAATTGAATGATTTATGCTAACAACAGTATAAAGAATAGAACAATTCTCAAACAATTTATAAATAAAAGGACTATTTCTAGTCAAGACACAGATCAAATTTCCAAAATTGATGTTCTATTAACCTATTCACCTTCAAAAATTTCCAATCATTGTAAAATCCAACAACACAACACCCAAAAGAAAGAAAAATGAAATAAACAAATGACTATTTACAAAACAACAAAACTAACCTTAAAAAAAAAACTATTTACAAAAAAACTATTTAAAAAACAACTATTTACGAAAAAAACTATTTACCTATGACTGGAAATAATGCTTTAGGAGCTACCCATTAACATGCAATGGGATATCTTCACCATTCAAAGACTTCAACCTATAAGTTTTGTCACCCAAGATTTCAGAAACTTGATATGGGCCTATCCAAAACTTATCAAACTTGCCATGCTCACCTTTTTGTTCATGGGCTTTATTCCAATACAAGACCAAGTCAGCTATTCTAAAAGTCTTTAATCTAGCCCTTTTATCAAACCATCTTTTTACCATGGACTAATGCCTAGTAAAATGATCTATAGCTCGCGTACGTTTTTCATCTAAATGCATTAATTGTAATAACCAAGCTTTAGTTTGGTCATCCAATCCAATATATTCTTGTGTAAACTACCAAGTAGGGATTTTCAAATTTATTGGTAGTATAGGATCTACCCCATAGACTAAATGATAAGGATAATTCCCTAATGCAGAATTCATCCTAGTGTGGTCTACCCAAAGGGAAAATTTTAGCAAAGAATGCCATTCCCTAGGATCCTTTTCAATCAATTTTTAAATTATATCCAACAGATTTTTATTTAATGATTCAGTTAATCCATTTCCCTGCGGATAATAGTTAGATGAGAATTTTAACATTATACCATATTCAATTCCCAATTAGAAAATTTTAATGAAGAAAAGGCAGGACCATTATCACATACCACCACGTATGGTACTCCAAACCTGGTGATGAGATTCTCTTCCAAAACTTTGATTACTACTTATGTAGTGCATTGTTTGTTGAGACATGCATCTGTCCATCTGGTGCAGTAATCTGTAGTAGTTAATATAAATCTATGGATTACGAATGATGGAGGATTAATAGTTCCAATAAAATCTAGTCCCCATTGTGAAAAGGGATGCATTTCCATCACTGGTTGTAGTGGTTGAGCATTGAATCTTCCTTTATCTGATGTAGTTTAACATGTATAGCAGTGTTTCACATGTTCATATGTATCTTTGAAAACCATTGGCCAATAGTAACCGACTCTCAAAATAAGGTGTGCAGTGGCTAAAGGTGCTCCATAAGCCGTTCCAAATTTATCATGTAGTTCCTGCAACAGTTTCTTCACTTATGTTCTATTTAAGCATCTTAAATAGACTCCTTCATGGTTTCTTTTGAATAGAGCTCCTCCTTTGATCATATAACATTGCAATTTTATCTTAAGAGCTCTTCTTTGATTCCTTTGCATATGATCAGGGAAAGTATGGCTGACCAGATAATGCCATATATCTGAATACCAATCTTCTTGGTCTTTTACATCCAAAGTATATTGTTGACTTGAAATTTGTGGATCTATTTCTGCAATAGACCTAACCAAAGCTTGTCCCTAGACCAATTTCATGGGTATGATTTCTAGATCAAATTCATGTAGGATGGTAACCCATTTGGCTCTCTTTTCTCTTAGCTCACTTTGTGTTAACACCATCTTGACTACAAAATCTAGAACAATATCTTTGACTATACTCCTAAGGATGTGATGTCTAAATTTGTGTACCGCTTTGACCAAAGGAAAGGCTTGTTTTTCAACATCTATATATCTCAGTTCCACTTTTTTGAATGGAGCACTCATAAAAGCAATTGGTTTCTCTTCTTTATTCTCACCCTTCTATGTTAGTACTGCTACACAAGTATGACCAGAAGCAAAAGAGTAAATATAAAAAGGTTTAACATAATCCAGACTTACCAATACTGGAGCTTCTGTAATTGTAGTCTAGGTCTATCAAAATTCCTTGTTCAGAAATGGTGTGTCCCAGTAACTTACTTTCAATTACCCCAAAAATACACTTTTTAGGATTTATCAAAACTCTGTAAGTTTTGCACATCTATAATATTGCTCTAAGATCTCAAACACGATCTCTTCTATTTTTCAAAAGTACTATGAGGTTTTCCATGTAGATAATAATGAATTTTCCTATAAACTCATGAAAATCATAATCCATGGCTCTTTGGAATGTAGCTTTGACATTTATAAATCTGAATGGCATCCTTCTATAAGCAAAAGTTAACCACTTCGTGGTGAAATCTATTTTCATCTGATCTTCCCTTGCTACCATTACTTGATTATATCCAGAGAATCCATCCAAAAAGGACATCATCTATGGCCATTGACTATTTGTATCACTTCTTCTAGTTAGGGTAGTGGATAATTATCTTTCTCATATGCCTTGTTGAGATTCTTAAAATCTACACACAACCGTATATCTCCATTCTTCTTTCTCATGGGAACCAAATTTTCCACCCAAGTAGAATGTATGATAGGAAAGATTATCTTAGTTGATAAATTCTTTTGGGCTTCCTTTTGAATTAATGGTTCTAAGAGTGCATTTACTTGTCATTGTTTATGTCAGAAAGGCTTTGCATCAGGCTTTAATGGTATCGTATGAGTAATGATGGAAGTATCATAAGTCATCAAATATTCATATGTCCAAGCTATAACCTTCCAATAATCTTTAAGTTCCTAAGCAATATTTATTTTATCTTCCTCAGTACAAACCTTTCCTATTATCACATTCTTAAGATCTTCTTTAGTATGCAAATTGTATAATTTAGATTTCCCTTCATCACTTTGAGGAAAATCTTTCTATCTGATTATTTGATCAATGTCAAATAATCATTCTAACCAGATTATTCCTTTTAGAATATTATTATCTCTGGCTTGAGCTAATTCTTTGTCTTGAATTTTTCCATCAGGGTGTGTTAGAACTGCAAAATTTTGAAAATTTCATGGCCGCACATACCTGTTAGTTCCCAAAAATGTCCTTACCATATGCACATCAATCCACTTTGCATAACAAATTTTCCCATATTTTATCATTTGGTCCCATAGAATTCACCTATCCTTGAGTATTTTGATGTGTAAACCATATAGGCGTAACATGATGCAGGTCTCACCGATCCATAAAGTATTTTATATTAATATATGTCTTTTTGCAGTCTATCAGCAAGACATCAGGAATGTCTTACCGATGTTATTCCATTTGGTAATGCACATTGGCATGATGTAGTTTGTAGTCTCAATGACATAGGGGTCCTATCAACAAGACAATGGTCATTGGTGTAAGTCATAACGAGCTTATTTGTGTCTTACCGATCATGGTGCAATTCTAAAGCATAAAAAAGGAATCTACAATATTCTCAACAAGTTTCCCGGAAAAGTGGATCCTGTCGGTAGTAAAATATCATCGGGGTGAGTTCGAGGAAGTCTTGTCGACCAACCATATCGCTATAACGAAATTACATCGGTAGGGGGACTTAGCAAAATTCATAGTCTTACCGATAACAAAATTCATCGGCCAGACTTGAGTTGTCGGTGTAATGTCTCAGAGCATTTGTTTGGTCTTGCCGATAAAGCCGAGGAAGTTTTCCGTCATTGTCATCAGGATGAGGTCAGGTAGTCTTACCTATTGTGGAGTTTTCGCACACACGCCCCGCTGAAAGTAGGGACCCTCTTTCACTTTGGTTTTGGTTTCTTGGCCCTTTCTTTTTGAGGTTTTGTCTTACTTTAGCATGTGCTAAAATGTTTATTTTGATTGCTTAAGTGTTTCCCCTGTGTTATTCATTGAAGATCTTTGGTTTTGAGTTAAGTTCGGGTTTTTGTTGAAGTTCTGGACTTTCCACCTCGTCTGGATGTTCGCAGATCTTGTTCAGACTCCAGTTGGGTGCTATCGTTTGGGGATTTTCGATCTTCGCGGATTTCCGCATGGGCCAGATTTTCCCGGATTATGACCTGTCGTTGAGTTCCCGGGTTTTTCTGACTGTCTTGTCGACGACATTACTGTCTTCGTACGAGCTTTGAGTGAGGTATTTAATTAATTTTTGAGGTCTTTTATGCCATTATGCTTATTGCTTTCCGTCATTTGAGCTGAGGAGTGCATTTCAGTGAGTGCTGGATTTGGATTTGAGGCGTTGAGTTTGCGAATTATGAATTTGTTGGTGATTTCTTTGGTGCTTTCCTGTTGCAGTTCTTTGTGGACACCATTGAACTTCCCATTTTCTATTTCTGGGATCGATTTTCACTTCACAATGGTATGTTTTCAATTTCCTTGCTTCTAATTGATGGTTATGAATAGTGTTTTATGTTATAAGGCTTTTAGGGCTTGAATTCCTGAATATTTGATCGCTTCATGACTAGGGTTGCGTAGCACTGATTAGTTTATGGTCTGCCAAGTAATGTTTGAGTTGGTTTGTTTATTTGCATTTTGGTGAACTTGCTTGAGAATCATGATTTTCCCCTAAGTATGGTATCGGCAGTTGAAATACCTGAATCATAGGTTTGTCTGTGTGTTAATGGCAGATGTATAGGGTTTGAAACCTAGGGCATTACCATTCCATGTTATTTCACCATAAGGCAGGCCTAGAATGCAAATGGAATCCATAGAAATCCCATATCAAACTTGCCCTATGCTTAAGTCTTTGAAATTCATGATTGATCTGGTGTTCTGAACGTAATTGTGATTTAACACCGATATTCGGGTTTCATCCTCAGTCTGGGATTTTCCACTCCCTCGGGACAATCCGCCTCTAGTAGATTTTCTCAATCTCATCTGCTTTTCCAGAATCCGCTATCATTTTCAGAGTTTCATATACTCCGCAGATTTCCGTCAACCCCGGATATTCCCGATCTCCTTCATTTTCTTGATTTCCTTTGAGTTCCTAGAATATGCATTGCTTTTGGAATTTTAGCTTATCCGCAGATTTCCGTTGACTCCAAATTTTCCTGAAGTCCTTGGTTCCCTATTTTTTCTAGATTTGCAAAGTGTCTCTGCCTTCGCAGAAATCCGTCTATGGCAGATTTTCCCGAAATTTGGTGAAGTGTAAGGAAATATGGAATAACATGATTTATTAATGATTTATGATGCATTTTATGATTTATTCATGCTATCTTATGATCTTCTATGTGGTTTATTGATGGGTAATGATCAAATTTAATTGTTATTAGGTGTTTCTATGATTATTTCACTAGAATCCGTCTAGCTCAGAATTCCCCGAAGTTCCCCTCTGGCTCAGATTCTGTGGATGGTCCTGAAACTCAAATTTTATTGTGATCATTTTATATGTGATTTAATAACACCTTGGTTATATCAGGTTCATTCTAAAGGTGTTCTGATGGATTAACATTCCCTTCCTATGGTTTTTACTATGATTTCCATGTTGAGTGCAAGCCGAATCTAGCAAGGCAGCAACTGGGTCTTCAATGTCTGATGCATAAAAGATTAAGATGGACATTAAGAGCAAGATCCCTGAGAGAAAGATTACATTGGTCTGGTCAGAGGTGACTGATACAAATGTTGGATTGTGGGATTATGAAGAATTTAAAGGAAGAATGGCAGTAGAAGATTCTCCTTTGGTGGCTAGAAGGATGATGGAATCAGGCTTGTCACATGTTGTTGGTTTCCCTTCTACAGTGCAGTGTTATGAGCTGGTCCTCGAGTGTGCTAGGCACTATGATCAGGACACACAGAGAATAATTGGTCCTCAAGGGAGAGTTGTAGCAAATCTCAACCCTGTTTCCATTGCCCAAACTTTTGATATGCCAGACAGGTCTCATGTGGTGGGATTCAACATGAAGGCAGCTAGGAGTTCTACAATGAGAAAACTATGAAGTCACAACAGTTTATCAATTCATGGCTAGAGAAGCCCAAGTCACACTACTCCAAGTTGCCTAAGCAGTTATTTAGAGGAAAGTTCAAGGAGTATTATGATGCCAGAACCCTTCTCAGCAGGGTGGTTAGATTGAAGAATGCTGACATGTTTGAGAATTGGATGTGCCATGTGATTGTGAGGATGGAGCAAGAGAAGATTAACTACCATTGGGTAGGGGTCATTAGCGAACTAATTCATGAATAATTGTCCAATGTGTTACAATCAAAGACCTTCACAATGACTTCGTATTTGGTCTACGCACTTGCAAGATTCCACCCCTACAAAGGATTGAGTACAAGGGGCACCTTTGGATAGGATATCATCTACGAGGTTTACCCTCAGTTGCATTTAAGAAGCTCGAGCTATAGGAGGGTGAATGATGCATTCACTAGGCATATCACTAGATTGCTTCAAGATGTAGAGCATGTTAGGATTTTGGACCAGGCTAAGGAACTCATAAAGAAATATGGGGCATGGTTTATTCAATTCCCAACTTTCTCCTACATTCAGATTGGTGGTTGCTAGAGAGCTCCATATAGACTTCCAAGATACCCTACCGATCACGTTCTACTGTTGGAGGTCACTAGGCAGATCCGTGACTTTGATGCCATTTTCAAGAAGGACAAGCATAAGACTAGATTTGGTGGAGACTTCCCCTTGAGGATTGGTACTGGAGAGGCTTGTCCTTCCATTGGTTCTGCCCAAGCTTCAGAAGAAGAAATGAGTACTTTGGGCTTGTCTTTCCATTCTAAGAGATCCAGGTGTGATATCATAGGAGAAGCCCAAAAGAAGGCCAGCAGAGAGTATAGCCATAAGGTAGATTTGGAGGACTATTAGGCTAATTGCAGTGATGAATTTGAGGTCAGAAAGAAGAATTTTTCTCCCATTCCAATTGAATTAGTCTGACTATACAATGTGAGGGAAATCCCAGACCAACTTGACGATGATGGAAACTTCATCCAGGATCATGCTTATGAGGCCATAAAAGATAGACCAATTTTTGATGTGGATTGGTTAGAAGAGGAAAAGACAAAATTAAAACAACTGGTGGATCCAGTTATCAAATTTACTAAGATGTGGATAAAGCATAAGCTATGGGAGTTGGAAAATGATGGTGTACAGTGCACCTATGCGCTAATGGGAGATTTGGATCCTCACTCCACCTCTGAAGAATCTACTGAGCAAGATCCTAAGGGAAAGGGTAAGTTGGATTCTCCTTTTAAAATAAAGATAAAAGGTGTTCAAGAAATAGAAGCCCAGGAAGCAGAAAAATAGAGAAATCCAAAGGCCAAGAAGAGGACGAGGACTAGGAAGTATGAGCATAAAGAAACTGAAGGGCATAATCCTGGGGCTAATGATCCTGTACCCAAAAGGAGGAGAATCATAAAATTGTCAGAGAAGGAAAGCCCCAAGGGAGGAGAAGAAGTTAGCCCACCAGTGGTAAATGTTGAAAGTTCAGAGGAGAAGGCTAAGGTGTATACAAGGAGGTCTAGGACTGCTTCTCCTAAGGATAGTGTGCCTAGGGCAGATCTCCCTCCAGTGGTTTCTCATGGGGAGCAGCATGGTGATGTGCCTTCCGCTCATGAGGCTCAAGGTAAAACAAAGTCACCTGTTGGAATGAAGGAGGTTAAGTCACCTCCAAAAGAATAGGAAACAGTGAAGGATCCATCACCTGTACGAGAGGAAGAACATGCTGAAGAGAAGGAAAGCAAGATGGCTGAGACTCCTGAGAAACAAAATTTGAGTGAGGAAGCACCTAAAGGTCAACAAGAAGAGGAAAAATAGGCTGAGGTGCAATTGGAATCCACTGTCCCTGGTTGGTTGGACAAGGAGATAAAGAGAAAACAAGTTGTTGTGGAAGATAGTCTGCCGAATTGGGATGCACTACTAGCCAAAATTAAAAAAGATAAAGTTAAAAAGAAGGCTAGGGTGATTTCGAGGATTGAAAGAGATGAAGCTCATAATAGGGTTGTTCACATTGCAACCCCTACTCTAGATAAAAACAAAGATGATGTGGCTGGAAATGATTACAATGTTTAGACTTTCAATCTTGGGCCTACATCCATTGAGTAGGATATTGAGGATTATGAGGGGTCTAGTGCAGTCATCTTGGGCAGATTGAGAAAGGAAATAAAGACCAAGCAGGAGCTAAAGAAAGAAAATGAGAATCTCAAGAAATGCTTGGAAGATTTCATGAAGCCCCTGCAATCTTTTAACCCCTCGGTTTCTGCTGCAAAGCCTTTACCTTAGGAGACCATTACCGAGCTTGAAAAGATGAAGGCTTCCACTCTTGCCACTGCAAATTGGTTGCAAGGGGTGCAAACCAAGGGTAATGAAGCTATCAAGGAGATTTTTTTGAATGGAAAGAATGCTATTAGGGCAACTGATTGGTTGAAGGCGGTGTTGGCATAAGATAGGGAAGATACAGATCTTTTGCTGCAGAAAACTAGAACTATCATGGAGTACACTAGGGATAGGCTGGTAAGTGATAAAATTCTTCCTTCCTCCGGAGCTGCTAAACCTTGGGAGTGGTTTGAAGCACTGCAGATTAGGCAGAAGGTTTTGAAAAAGATTTCCAAACAGAGGAGGAAGATTGATGATACCCTAGTTGTTGTGCACAATGGCTCCATTTCCCTTTTTGAGATTATGACAGGGAGAAGGAAGATTTCTCCCAAGTATTTGAGTTTGGAACAGTTGTGGAAGTGGTGGCATGATGTTTATGTCCCAATTAATGATGATTCCATTTCTGAGCACCAGTTGGATGATGCGGCCACATACATTTCTGTCATTCATAAATACCTAACCTATAGGGTTGATTGGGATAGGTCGGTAAGGCAGTCAAGGGAGTAAATTGCATCAATTGTGAGGCAACTTAGGGTTTTTCCTTTGCCACGTGTGGTTGACTTGGATAGGGTTCTTTTGAAGGTTCATGAAATGCTGGATTAGAATAAGGACAAGGGGGAAGGCAGTTAATGATTGGCTACATCAAGATTTGTGCTTCTCTATTATTTTTCCATCCATTGGTCTGAGCTACAGTAGAGATCCCAGGCCGACCTGGATGAAGTTCATGAATTTAATGCATATTTTATTTTATTTTGAATTTCTCTTGGCTGACTTGTGAAGCCTAATTATTATTGTAAAATCTTATCTAGGCCGACATGTTTTGGGGGTTCTATAAATTTGGCATTTTGCCTCATTTGTAAGGGTTAAGAAGTTTTAGATATAGACAAATAGAGAGCTAGTTAGAGCGAATTAAGTAGAGAAAGTGTTAGCATGTAGTTGTTCTCAAGTAAATATTGTAACAAAAAGCTAGAATTGTTGCTATAGTGGATAATTTGATGCAAGTAATGACATTGTGATTTGGTGCCATACTTGTGTTTTTCTTATCTTGCATGGTTCTTGTTGTTCTATCTTTAGAATTGCTTTGAGGAGGTTAATATTTAGATTATATTTGATTTAATAATGTTTATGGTTTGATATTTGAATTGTTGCAGCAATCCCTGGTCCATACTTTTCGCAACCAAATGATTGTTAGTTGCTTTGCAAAGTTAGCCTGGACTTTTATATTCATTGTGCTTAGTTCAATTGTGAGGGTTTATTCATTCCAATTGTGATAGGGTTGTTTGAATGAATGTTCATGATTTGAAAATCTTAACACCTTAGAAGATTGCACTATTTCTATAAGATTGCAAATTTATCTGGGTCAAGTAGAGATCAGTTTTGAGGGATTGGTCCATTTCGAGTGTTGTTCATCTGCATTGTTAATCTTAGGTTTAGTATTAAGTTTAGAAATCTCTTTGAAACCCTTATCTTTTGTTATTTCTTTGATTATTGGGTTAAATTTTAGGATTGAAGTATCATCTTATTGTTAGATCTGATAAATTGAGATTTAGTATTTTTCTTGTAGTAAGGTCCCATTGTGATTACCAACATTTTCACATTATCACTGAGTTGTTTATGGATTGTCAAGACCTGACATTAGAGACCTTGGGGTTATCTCTTGAGGCTTGCTGATAGAGATTTACCTTTCAAGTGAGATAGGATATTGTATTCTATCTGAGTTGTTGTGCAGAAAACATCATCAACAGATTGGCGGTAGGAGGGCCTGAATAAGCAAGCTGGATCAATTTTTGAACTCCATCTCTCCTAAAAGATTTAGAAGAAGAACAAGATCTACTCTAGGAGAGGAGGAATTTCAGGAATTACCAGACCCCACCAGGTCTAGAAGGACCAACAAAAGGGGAGAATCATCATCATCCCATCCACCTCCCACATCTCCATTATCCCCATCTTCATGAAGTTCATCTGAGTCTGAGGGCATTCCCAGTCCACAACCTCAGCCAGTCATAAATCAACCATTACCACCCCCACCTCCACCAATGGCTTTCCTAGCAACCAACCCATCTCCGTTGATTTTTTCTGTTTACAATTTTATGCCCAAAAATTGTGAACACTTTTGTTCAAAATTCCATGTCAATGATTCAAATAGGACCGCTAAGGAATACATCAGGATCTTTCAAACTGGCCTTAAGAATAGAGGGATAAACCATGAGGATGTAGCTTGTAGATTATTTCCTTATTCACTATGGGAAGATGCATTCTATTGGTACAACCATTTGCCTGCTGGGTCTATCGAGCATTGGACTAAGCTAGAGGCTGATTTTTTGCAGAAGTTTTGAATTCCCATTAGTTCCAATGAGCTCTACCGTCAGTTCACTAATGTTAAAAGGGAGGTCAATGAGCCTATAGGATCTTTCAACAATAGGTTTCATCGTGCTTATACCAGACTACAGGCCCCTTATGTTGTTGATGAACCCACTGCTCTAGAAGTTTATTATGAGGGACTTAATAGTTTGACAGCTACCTTTATGAAGTGGAGTAATAACCCTCTTGCTAGTCTACTTGATGCATATGCAGAGGTTGTGAAAGTTAGTGTAGACACCTAAAAATGACCTAGGCCTGCAAGCTCTATTTTTACCACTTTCATCCTAACATAATTATGACATTTAATTATGTCCTTAGTCCACATTCGTCTATTAATTAAATAATTCATAATTATTTAATTAATTCATGTCCTTTTATTCTCCATGATTATTAAATAAATAAATAAATTTATTTATTAAATACGTCATTAATTGTCTAAAGTCTTCCTTTAATTAAATAAATTTGTTAATTTGTTTAATTACCTTTACCCATTTATTCTTCCTAATTATTAAATAAATAAATCTTATTTATTTATTTAATGTCACTAATCCTCACAATTAAATAAATTCATTAATTTATTTAATTCTTAATCATATCTTCTAAATTGAATAATTAGTCTTTAATTATTTAATTAACAAAAATAATATTCCTCTCATTTTAAATAAATGAAATTATTTAAAATGTCATCACAATCTTAACTGACATTCCATTTTGGTAAATAATCTAAAAAAGATTATTTATTTGTCTCACAAAATTCATATTTTTAGTTGATTGGTAGCTTTCTTCCAAAAAAACAAATAAAGCAAGCAGGTTCTTAATTTTAATCAAATTCTCTTTTCAGTCCATCTTTTATGGATCTCACAAAGCAGGCTATCTTTATCTTCTCAATTTTGAAAATCTTTATTTTCAAAATTAATTATCTCATCTTTTTTCCACCATCGATTCAATTTTCTCCTATGACATCTTGATCACTCATTTAAGGATTTTTCCCTAACCCTGATTAGGGATTATCAAATGAAATCTCATCCTCTGATTTTAGGTTTCTGTCAAGAGTCGATCTCGTCCGTCCATTCAAAATTGTGTTTTCTATAAAATGACAATTTTGTTCATAATTTGGGACCACTTCGTTATTATAGGCATTATAGTCATTTAGCATTCATAGTTATTATTTTCATTTATCATATTGTCATAGGCATAGAAATTTAAGATTCAAATCCTTCAAAGCTTATTTAGGACAATGGCATAGTCAAATTGCTCACACACTCGATCTGAGGGCAACACAAATCAACAAGTTAGAAGGTGTAATGGAGATCAGCCATGGAGATTGAAGACATTGGGTGAGATTGTTCTATTTTCTGTGTTTTCATTTATTTTCCTTTGCACTTCATTACTTCTTTGGGTTTATTGTGCTTTCAAATCATTTAAGAATCTAATCCTAAAAATAACCCTTAGTTACATTGGTGAAACCGACGTGAACACGACTCTATTATTTGCTATTATTTTCGTATGGTTTTCGTGTCTTTTTTGTCATTTTTGTAGGTACAGGTGCAGAGTGACATGGTCTTTTTTTTAAAATTGTGACACATCAGATGCGTCGTGATGCATTAGAAGACCCAAATGCCGCAATCGCTCTGTCAAGCCGCAACCGTAGTCCGGAAAGCCGCAGTTGAAATATCAAGCCACATTTGATGAACCAAGTGATGCATTTGCTCTGTCGTGACGCATTCGCTCTATCGTGACGCATTCGCCTGGTAATGTTTTCTTCTCATTTTCATTCATATTTTTGAGGTTTTTTTGTTCTTTCTATTTTTTTTAACACTCTTGTTTTTATTTTCTGCATTCTTCCCAGAAGGGGCTGTCGTGTTACTAATCGTGTTTCACAACGTGTGGCGGTTATGTTTCGTGGGTCCAAGACTAGTGGATGAAACTGCTAACTTGTGGTTTTGCAGCTACGCTTGTCAAAGACTCATTTCTAAAACAACATGTTTGCAATTTCTAGTGTAGAAAACACTTCATTTGGTGCTTTTAAAATGGATGCATGTTTGATTATGTTTGATTGTGCTTGAAGGTGGTAGGTGATTATGCTCTCACCTTGTGAAAACTAGGTGATCAGAAAATCAGACCCATCTTATTTTGTGTCACCCTCACAATTTGGTAATCGAAGTATCCTCTCCCCTTGCACACTTTTGTGATCCTGGGTGTAAGAGAAACGATTACTAACTCTAGAACTTGGGCCTATTCTGGTGGGAAAAAGTACTCACCCCAGGACGACTCAGACCGGTAGCATCCTGACACTAAGGGACTTCTAGCCGGTATATAAAAGTGGGTTCTTGGGGAAAGCCCAAGAATCACGAGTGTGGTTCCGACGAGATGGATCCGAAAGGGGACTCTCACCGCATGGATCATGCCCCATGAACAGAATGCCCAAATTAAACACCTCTTGTCTTAGTGTCCAACCGTTCTATTGGCCGTTGTTTGATATAGTGCAGGGTACAGTATCATGCCCGAAGACACTCACTACTGATCCCCTTGAGTAGAGATAGCAATTCTTGGGATGTCATTACCCAAAGAATCCAAATTTGGTGTGCTCGAATGACGTTAATGAGCTGTGGAGGGGAGCCAATGCCACCAAAATTCTAAGCTATCCGCTCTCAAGAAGGAAAGGTGTTTATCACCAATCCGGGGTATATCGGTGGGCTATATCAAGTATACAAACCCTTGGCCTATTGGCCTTTTAGGATTGTACTTGTCTTATGTGTGATTGCTTACATTCAAAACACTATGTTTTTCAAGTGCTTTCTGGTTTCATCATAGTTCTAAACAAAACATTCAACACCAAACAGATCAAAATTGCCATCAAAACGACAAGAAAATCAATTTTAAACAAAACTGTGTCACATCTGTTCAACCATAATATATTTTATGCACCGCAATTGCTCTGTTAAACTGCATTTGACATTTAAAATGCCACATCTGTATGCATCGTGATGCATCTTAACAATACAGATCCGCATATGCAAAACTGAGTCGCATCTGACAGTCCAAAAGCCACAATCACAAAAAAAAACCGCATTTGACAAACTGTGACGCATTCACAGCTTTAAACGATGCATTCGCCTGTCACGAATCAAACCCTAAAATAGATCCAAATCTGAGTCCACACTTTGTCAGTATTTTGTCAAACACAGTTTCCAAAGGAATCCTGTCAGAAACCAATTCTGAAATTGCTCAAAACTTTTGTCCATTAGTCTACATTCTTTACCATAGGTTTCACCCTTCATTATTTTTAGGTGCATACATTTGACATTAGTTTGTCCCTAGGCTTCAAATCATTGCATACTTTGGATTAGATAAATCTCAGCACCAATTCACAAACATCATTATTTTTCGAAACTAGGTTATCTTGGACTTCATCATCATTATCCTTTTTCAGTCATTGTCCCTTTTTGTGAGATTTTATTCCAACTCAAAAGTCTAGTTAAGAAAACTCACTAGTCATTTAGACCTTGTCATCTTGTCATTTTCAACAAAGTCCTTTAGTAACTGAAATCGAAAACAAAGATTCAGCTTAGAAGTGCTTAGGTACCCTTGTCTCAAATTGCATTATAAACCTAGACATTGCATATCTTATTCCCAAAAATCCAAAAAACATTACACATTTTAGTTGTCATTTTGAACTTAGACTTCATATAGTGTCACCCTTGCATTTAGTTGTCATCTCCATTTTGAGCAATATAATTTTATGGTGGAAACTAGACTCCAAAAACAAAAGATACAAATGGAAAACTTTCAACAAGACCCCACGTCCACTGTCAACAATCCCACATACGATCCAAACTGGAATTTTGATGATCCATTTTCCAACACAAAGGACCAACCTCTCACAACAACACCCCCCTCATCAAATAGTCCATTTGAACCATTCTTACATAAGGATGAATACGGTCAAATACTTGAGGAAAACTTAGAGATAGCGGCACAAGACCCAGAGGCCTCTCAATTCATTGAAACAATGATCCTTTACGACATATATAGATACTTGGCTATACTCTTGAGTCAAGGAGCCAAATTACCTAAAGGATTCGACATCGACACATTGAGATCAACATCCCCAAACCCTAATGTCAACAACATGCACAATATATCAAATAGTGGTCAACCCCCAAACACTACGAGCAATACTTTCTTTTACACTACAACGACAGTGCATGCTACTCCCAATGTCCCAAACACCTCCAACTCAATAAACACAACATCCATTGGAGGATCACAATCATCCACAATTCCCACAACATCCATGACACTATCCCAATCGGCTGGAACCACTCTTGGCTCCTCAGCAATGTGGGCGAGTTACTCCAATCCTCTCTTTACCACTACGGTAAATTCCATGGGGGCATCATCAAGTCACACTAATTCCCCCTTGACAACCACATCCAATACCATGAGTACACCTTTGACACATCCACTCATCGGTATATCACACAACCCTTTAGGAGGAGGCAAACGACATGTATTCATTCAAGGACAACAACAAAATGTGAACACGTCAACACTATCAAATACCATCAAACCCCAAGGGCACAATACAAACATTCCCCTTGCACAAAATCAACAATTTGGACAAGTTAGTCAACAAACACAACCCATGACATCATTCACAAATCAAAATGTTCATGGTAACCATATTCCCCAAATATCAACACAAATGGCTGGGGGACATATTCCAACCTACTCATCCCATGTTCATACTCACCAACATACACCCAACCCTAACTTTCAGTACCAACAACACACCAATCCACACACATCATTCATGTCACAACAATCCATATCGCCACAATTTCCCAATATTCACGCACAACAAACAAGGACCTATGGTGTACCAGGCAACCCAACACACGGGACCACAAATGATCCTATTAAGATTGATGGGTTTAGAGAAAACTATCCAAAACATATACATATCGGGCAAGAAATCAGAAATATCATATGATCTAAATGTATACCCATTCGACATGAGCTTATACATGCCTCCATTTCCTTTGGAATATGTGTCACCCAACTTCACAAAATATAGAGGCAAGACAAACCCCATTGAACATGTTCGCGAGTTTGCAACTAATTGTATGGACATCACTTATGAACAAACATACTTGATGAGATTTTTCTCTAAAAGTCTGGCAGATCCTGCCCTTGAATGGTTTTCCAATCAAAAGGATATCCAAACATGGGATGAGCTTAAACAAAAATTCATAAAAAATTACGCATACAACATTGACATGGATACCTCTATCACTAGCTTGTGCAATCTCACGCAAGAGGATGTTGGTGAGACTTTCATTCTGTTCTTTCAAAAGTGGAGAAGTCTAGCTAGTCGATGTCATATTGATATACTCGAAAGGGAAAAGGTCGACATGTTCATGCAAACACTCCTTGAGCCCCTAAAATATGCATTGAAAGTGAATTATTGCACAAACTTCACAGACTTAGTTGAAAAAGGGGTCCAGATTGAGAAAGCCCTTATCGCAAAGGGAGAACTAAGGTACGGTCCCAAAAACACAAATGTCAATCCACCCGCCGACAAAAACAAATATTGGGTTAAAAATAAACACGTTACAAATGACGACATTGTTGACGCCAAGGTTGCAAACATTGTGGGTCCTATACTAGCCCTAAAAGGGGTTCAACAACAAAACAAACCAACAATGACATTGACACCTCCTCCCAATGTCCCTTCAAACAACCAAAGTGGTCAAAACAATCAGGGACAATACCATCAAATGAGACAATTTCCTAAAGGTCGCACATACACTTCTTTGGGTGAACCCATTGAGGAAGTCCTCAAGAAATGCATTTAGACTGGCATCATCACACTTCAGGAACCAAAACCATATGACCCAGGACAATTCAAACTAGCATGGTGGGATGATAATGCATTCTGTGATTATCATCGTACAAAAGGACATAAAACCTCTAATTGTCGACAATTGAAAAATCTAGTACAAGATCTTATCGAAAGTCGTATCATTGAAGTAGGCGGACCTCAATTGGCCTCCAATTCAGATCATACTATCCATAAGAACCCACTGCAGGACCATGGTTCTCATAATGCTTCCACCTCAGGTCCACAGACAAACAATAATCAAGCTAACTTCGCCCGAGCCAAGTATGATTATTCTAGTGGACCAATTATAAATAATGTACGAACTGATGAATAATACATCAACACCATTATGATCAAGAGAGCACCTCAGTGTAATGCTACTACTTGAAGTGGCAAGGTCACCATAGTTGGTCTGTCTCCCGCTAGGCAACCCAAAATTACCATACCTGGCCCATATGCTAAACAAACAAGACCCACCCCAACCACCAAGCAAGGGCAACCCAAAAGTCATTTCAACCTTATTGACCAGCTAGGAAAAACTCCCACGCATTTGTTGTTTCTGGGATCGATTTTTGCTTCACAATGGTATGTTTTCAATTGCCTTGTTTCTAATTGATGGTTATGAATAGCGTTTTGTGTTATAAGGCTTTTAGGCCTTGAATTCCTAAATATTTGATTGCTTCATGACTAGGGTTGCGTAGCATTGATTAGTTTATGGTCTCCCAAGTAATGTTTGAGTTGGTTTGTTTATTTGCATTTTGGTGAACTTGCTTGAGAATCATGATTTTCCCCTAAGTATGGTATCGACAGTTGAAATACCTGAATCATAGGTTTGTCTGCGTGTTAATGGAAAATGTATAGGGTTTGAAACCTAGAGCATTACCATTCCACCTTATTTCGCCATAAGGCAGGCCTAGAATGCAAAGGGAATCCATAGAAAGCCCATATCAAACTTTCCCTATGCTTAAGTCTTTGAAATTCATGATCGATCTGGTGTTTTGAGCGTAATCATGATTTAACGTCGATATTCAGGTTTCATCCTCAGTTCGGGATTTTCCACTCCCTCGGGACAATCCGCCTCTGGCGGATTGTCCCGATCTCATCTGCTTTTTCGGAATCCGCTGTAATTTTTGGATTTTCATATACTCCGCGGATTTCCGTCAACCCCAGATATTCCCGGTCTCTGCTGTTTTCCTGATTTCCTTTGAGTTCTTGGAATCTGCATTGCTTTCAGAATTTTACCTTATCCGTGGATTTCTGTTGACTCCATATTTTCTTGAAGTCCTTGGTTCCCTATTTTTTCTGGATTTGCAAAGTGTCTTTGCCTTCGCGGAAATCTGTCTCTGGCGGATTTTCCTGAAATTTGGTGAAATGTAAGGAAATATGGAATAACATGGTTTATTAATGATTTATGATGCATTTTATGATTTATTCATGCTATCTTATGATCTCCTATGTGGTTTAGTGATGGATAATGATCAGATTTAATTGTTAGTAGGTGTTTCTATGATTATTTCCTCAGAATCCATCTAGCCCAAAATTCCCCGAAGTTCCCCTCTAGCTCAGATTCCACGGATGGTCCTTAAACCCAAAATTTGTTGTCATCATTTTATATGTGATTTAATAACACCTTGGTTATATGAGGTTCATTCTAACGGTGTTCTGATGGATTAACATTCCCTTCCTGTGGTTTTTACTATGATTTCCATGTTGAGTACAGGCTGAATCTAGCAAGGCAGCAGCTAGGTCTTCAATGTCTGATGCAAAAGAGATTAAGATGGACATTAAGAGAAAGATCCATAAGAGCAAGATTACATTGGTCTAGTCAGAGGTGACTGATACAAATGTCGGATTGTGGGATTATGAAGAATTTAAAGGAAGAATGGCAGCAAAAGATTCTCCTTTGGTGGCTAGAAGGATGATGGAATCAGGTTTGTCACATGTTGTTGGTTTCCCTTCTATGGTGCAGTGTTATGAGTTGGTCCTTGAGTGTGCCAGGCACTATGATCAGGACACACAGAGAATAATTGGTCCTCAAGGGAGAGTTGTAGAAAATCTCAACCATGTTTCCATTGCCCAAACTTTTAATATGCCAGACAGGTCTCATGTGGTGGGATTCAACATGAAGGTAGCTTAGGAGTTCTACGATGAACAAACTGTCAAGTGACAATAGTTTATCAATTCCTAGCTAGAGAAGCCCAAGTCACACTACTCCAAGTTGACTAAGTAGTTATTCAGAGCAAATTTCAAGGAGTATTATGATGCCATCACCCTTCTCAGCATGGTGGTTGGATTAAAGAATGATGGCATGTTTTTGAATTGGATGTGCCTTGTGATTTTGAGGCTGGAGCAAGAGAAGATTAACTACCATTGGGTAGGGGTCAGTAGCGAAGTAATTCATGAATAGTTGTCCAATGTGTTACAAACAAAGACCTTCACAATGACTTCATATTTCGTCTACGCACTTGCAAGATTCCACCCCTACAAAGGATTGATTACAAGGGGCACCTTTGGAAAGGATATCATCTACGAGGTTTACCCTCATTTGTAATTAGGAAGCTTGAGCTATAGGAGGGTGAATGATGCATTCACCAGGCATAGCACTAGATTGCTTCAAGATGCAGAGCATGTCAGGATTTTGGACGAGGCTAAGGAACTAATCAAGAAATATGGGGCATGGTTTATTCAGTTCCCAACTTTCTCCTACATTCAGATTGATGGTTGCTAGAGAGCTCCATATAGAATTCAAGGTACCCTACTAATCATGTTCTACTGTTGGAGGTCACTAGGTAGATCTGTGACTTTGATGCCATTGTCAAGAGGGACAAGCATAAGACTGGATTTGGTGGAGACTTCCCCTTGAGGATTGGTACTGGAGAGGCTTGTCCTTCCATTGGTTCTGCCCAAGCTTCAGAAGAAGAAATGAGTACTCTAGGCTTGTCTTTCCATTCCAAGAGATCCAAGTTTGATATCACAGGAGAAGCCAAAAAGAAGGCCAGCAGAGAGTATATCCATAAGGTAGATTTTGAGGACTATTGGGCTAACTGCAGTGATGAATTTGAGGTCAGAAAGAAGAAGTTTTCTCTCCTTCCAGTTGAATCAGTCTGAATATACAATGTGAGGGAAATCCCAAACCAACTTGACGATGATGGAAACTTGATCCAGGATCATGCTTATGAGGCCATAAAAGACAGATTAATTGGTGATGTGGATTGGTTGGAAGAGGAAAAGACATAATTAGAACAACTAGTGGATCTAGGTTTCAAATTTATTAAGATGTGGCTAAAGCATAAGCTATGGGAGTTGGAAAATGATGGTGTACAGTGCACCTATGCGCTAATGGGAGATTTGGATCCTCACTCCACCTCTGAAGAATCTACCGAGCAGGATCCTAAGGGCAAGGGTAAGTTGGATTCTCCTTTTAAAATAAAGATAAAAGGTGTTCAAGAAACAGAAGCCCAGGAAGTAGAAAAATAGAGAAAGTCAAAGGCCAAGAAGAGGATGAGGACTAGGAAGTCTGAGCATAAAGAAACTGAAGGGTTGAATCCTGGGGCTAATGATCCTATACCCAAAAGGAGGAGAATCATAAAATTGTCAGAGAAGGCAAGCTCCAAGGGAGGAGAAGAAGTTACCCCACCAGTGGTAAATGTTGAAAGTTCAGAGGAGAAGGCTAAGGTGTACACAAGGAGGTCTAGGACTCCTCCTAAGGATAGTGTTCCTAGGGCAGATCTCCCTCTAGTGGTTTCTCATGGGGAGCAACATGGTGATGTGCCTTCTGCTCATGAGGCTCAAGGTAAACTAGAGTCACCTGTTGGAACCGAGGAGGTTAAGTCACCTCCAAAAGAATAGGAAACAGTGAAGGATCCATCACCTGTACAAGAGGAAGAACATGCTGAAGAGAAGGAAAGCAAGATGGATGAGACTCCTGAGAAACAAAATTTGAGTGAGGAAGCACCTAAAGGTCAACAAGAAGAGGAAAAATAGGCTGAGGTGCAATTGGAATCCACTGTCCCTGGTTGGTTGGACAAGGAGATAAAGAGAAAACAAGTTGTTGTGGAAGATAGTCTGTCGAATTGGGATGCACGACTAGCCAAAATTGGAAAAGATAAAGGTAAAAAGAAGGCTAGGGTGATTTCGAGGATTGAAAGAGATGAAGCTCATAACAGGGTTGTTCACATTGCAACCCCTGTTCCAGATAAAAACAGAGATGATGTGGCTGGAAAGGATTACAATGTTCAGACTTTCAATCTTGGGCCTACATTCGTTGAGCAGTATATTGAGGATTATGAGGGGTCTAGTGCAGTCATCTTGGGTAGATTGAGAAAGGAAATAAAGACCAAGTAGGAGCTAAAGAAAGAAAATGAGAATCTCAAGAAATGCTTGGAAGATTTGATGAAGCCCCTGCAATCTCTTAACCCCTCAGTTTCTGCTGCAAAGCCTTTACCTCAGGAGACCATTACCGAGCTTGAAAAGATGAAGGCTTCCACTCTTGCCACTGCAAATTGGTTGCAAGGGGTGCGAACCAAGGGTAATGAAGCTATCAAGGAGATTTTCTCGACTGGAAAGGATACTATCAGTGCAACTGATTGGTTGAAGGCGGTGTTGGCACATGATAAGGAAGATACAGATCTTTTGCTGCAGAAAACCAGAACTATCATGGAGTACACTAGGGATAGGCTGGTAAGTGATAAAATTCTTGCTTCCTCTGGAGTTGCTGAACCTTGGGAGTGGTTTGAAGCACTGTAGATTAGGCAGAAGGTTTTGAAAAAGATTTACAAACAGAGGAGGCAGATTGATGATACCCTAGCCGGTGTGTACAATGGCTCCATTTCCTTTTTTGAGATTATGACAGGGAGAAGGAAGATTGCTCATAAGTATTTGAGTTTGGAACAGTTGAGGAAGTGGTGGCATGATGTTTATGTCCCAATTAATGATGATTCTATTTCTAAGCACCAGTTGGATGATGCGGCCACATACATTTATGTCATTGATACATACTTAACCTATAGGGTTGTTTGGGATAGGTCGGTAAGGCAGTCAAGGGAGGAAATTGCGTCAATTCAAAGGTGACTTAGGGTTTTTCCTTTGCCATCTGTGGCTGACTTGGATAGGGTGCTTTTGAAGTTTCATGAAATGCTGGATCAAAATAAGGACAAGGGGGAAGGTAGTTAATGATTGGATACATCGAGATTTGTGCTTCACTATTATTTTTCCATGCATTGGTCCGAGCTACATTGCAGATCCCAGACTGACCTGGATGAAGTTCATGCATTTAATGCATTTTTTTATTTTTTTTATATTTCTCGTGGCCGACTTGTGATGCTGAATTATTATTGTAAAATCTTATCTAGGCTGACATGTTTTGGGGGTTCTATAAATTTGGCATTTTGTCTCATTTGTAAGGGTTAAGAAGTTTTAGATATAGACAAATAGAGAGCTAGTTAGAGCAAATTAAATAGAGCAAGTGTTAGCAAGTAGTTGTTCTCAATCAAATATTGTAGCATAAAGCATGAATTGTTGCTACAGTGGATAATTTGATGCAAGTAATGACATTGTGATTTGGTGCCATACTTGTGTTTTTCTTATCTTGCATGGTTGTTGTCGTTGTATCTTTAGAATTTCTTTGAGGAGGTTAATATTTAGATTATATTTGATTTAATAATGTTTATGGTTTGATATTTGAAGTGTTGCAACAATCCCTGGTCCATACTTTTCACAACCAACTGATTGTTAGTTGCTTTGCAAAGTTACCCTAGACTTTTATATTCATTGTGCTTAGTTCAATTGTGAGGGTTTATTCATTCCAATTGCGATAGGGTTGTTTGAATGAATGTTCATGATTTGAAAATCTTAACACCTTAGAAGATTGCACTATTTCTATAAGATTGCAAATTTATCTGGGTCAAGTAGAGATCAGTTTTGAGGGATTGGTCCATTTCGAGTGTTGGTCATCTGCATTGTTAATCTTAGGTTTAGTATTAAGTTTAGAAATCTCTTTGAAACCCTTATATTTTTTTATTTCTTTGATTACTGGGTTAAATTTTAGGATTGAAGTATCATCTTATTCTTAGATCTGATAAATTGAGATTCAGTATTTTGCTTGTAGTAAGGTCTTATTGTGATTACCATCATTTTCACATTATCACTGAGTTGTTTATGCATTGTCAAGACCTGGCATTAGAGACCTTGGGGTTATCTCTTGAGGCTTGCTGATAGAGATTTACCTTTCAAGTGAGATAGGATATTATATTCTGTCTGAGTTGTTGCTGTGTAGAAAACATCATCAACATTACTGACCCCTTATGTCACAACAAGAAGTATTACATTGGTAAGGACTTGGTGATATGTTTGATCATTGGCGAGACTGGAGTCATCAAAGAGAAATAGGAAGCTCATGCCGAATGAAGTTCCGTCAGCAAGAAACTATTATGTCTTGGCGATTAAAATTGATGAAGAAAACAATCAAAAGGTAATATCTCGGAAAGACACAAAGTAATTGTGGAACATTTTTCCGACCCCCTAAGTCATGGCGATAGTTTTCATCAGCGAGAGTCTTAGCGATACACTCATGACTGAAGCAATAATTCTTGGGGAGACTCATGACGTGGGTATGACTGCATGACACCATAGCGACATATGATCTATTGGCTATCAGTGAGACTCAGAACATTGATGAGATTGTGTGACACCAAAGCGATATGTAATATGTGGTAGTTGGAGAGACTCAAGGCATTGACAGAACTACATGACATCTCATCGGATGTCTAGTGAACGTTTGAAAAGGTCTGAATGAAATAACTGCTCGGATGTGAATGCGAATGGACGCGAATTTTCATGTGGCCGATATATAAAACCCATCTTTGACAGCAGAGAAAAGGGAGAACAGGGGAGGAAGTAAAAGATAAAGTAGGATACAAAATTTCTTTGTCTGAGACTATGATGCATGTTTGAAACGATGGAGATTTCAATTGAATTCATCTGATGTGGTGACATTTTTCTAGCATGAATTGTTTGTTGTGTTAATTAAAAGTATTGCTGAAGTTGTCTCCAAGGTTGATGTTTTCTAATTGTTTAAACTAATATATCAAGGATATTTTTTCAGTTTATCAGTGCACACTTGTTGTATCTGTATGGTTGGATTAATTGGGTCTTTCAAGGAAAGATTAAATCTTTTAAATCAATCATAGTAATTAGGGAATCTCATATTAGACCATTAAGAAGAACTCAGTAGCCACATTCCTACATGTTTATACCAGTTATAAACTTAAAATTGTATGCCAAATGATTTCAGTATCTTCTAGAAAGAAGTTATTCATTTTAGATTTTCATTTGACTCCGTACACCCAATAAGGCACTAGTCTCTACCATTTCATTGTTTAGTTTCATTCATTTTTTTATATGAACGTATTAGATTTTTTCCTTGATATTGCTTATACAATTTATACCAAATTAAAACTCATTTATGCACTCCTATTTTCCAGCGTGGGTAGATTGCTTTAGGAAATAAACATTGATCAAGTCTGCTTCATTGTTATAGGTACACCCGCCTAGGTTTGGCAGCACCTGAAGAGTAGAAGGTTCAATTCATTTGGCCTTGTTTGTTACCCTGAAACGTATCTAGAGATTAGCAACCTCTAGAGGTATTTTGGCCTGCATTTTTGAGAGCTAAAAAATTGGTGACTCTATTGGGGAACTTATTGCAGGATATCTGGTTGAAGATCATCAAACAGTCATTGAAGAAAAATTTATAATTTGAGAAGTTTCTAAAAAGGCGATTCTGCTAGGGGATAAAATCAAGAATAGTTTCATTTTTCTCACTTTCAAGTGAGTGGTGACTCTGACAAAAACATTGCATCAATTCAACATGAATGGTAGAAGATCCCAATACAAAGGCAGTCCTGTTGGAGGTCCTAATGGCAACAGTAAGTGGACACATAAGGATGATAAGGTTGATAAGGGTAAGAAGATAAATGGGGACATGTGCATAATGAATAAAGATAAAGCATCAAGACCACATTGTGAGACATATGATCGTTATGATACATGGAGAGATAATTCAAGTGTAGAACCTTGTACCCCTGAAGAACAAAGAAATCCTTTTTATAATCCTCAGAAACAGGTAGAGTTCGATGCTAAACTTGAAGCTAAACAAATCAGATGTCAACAGGAATATGATCAAAGAATGGAGGGTAACCAAAATGAGCCTATTAATCATGATATTCCTCAAGAAAATTATGAGTTCTCAACTCACGAAGAAGTAGAAGCACAGTTTGAGTTTCATAAACAAGAAGTAGAAAGAGAAAAAGCTGAACAGGAAAAGATCCAAATGATAAAAGCAATCCAAGACTTGAAACTGCAGAAAGCCCAAATTGATGCTTAGACAGCTAGTTTTTCAAAGTATATACCACCTCATAAGTAGGGAAATAATAAAGCAGGGCCTTCAAACCCATCAAAGGCTCCTCAGAATCATATGGGAAATTGATATAAGCAACCAAACTATCCATCAAATATTGTATCAGAACATACAAATGTACAACCATCTCATGGTCACCAATATGTGCCATATCTTCATACACAATACAATAATCCAATGTAGCAGTATCAACACTTGCATAATCCTCCCCCTCAGCAATATACAACAATGATCAGACAATTTTATTTGACAGGGTTTCAATTATACCCTTACCCTATGGATAGCAGTTGGAGAAGTCTTGTTCCTAAGTTTACAGGGAGTAGTGCAATTACTACTGAAGATCATTTGAGGAATTTTAATGCTTTTTTCCAAGACTTGGATGTATCATATTAATATTTACATATGAGGTTGTTCATGATGTCGCTTACCGAAGAAGCTAGGGATTGGTTCAATAGCCTGCCAACAGCCTCTGTTGATTCTATGCAAGAATTTCAGGATCGATTTCTTGAACAGTATGGAAATCCATGTGCACCAGATGTTGCTTTACATGAGCTAGTACGGATTCAAAAAAATCAAAATGATTCAATTTATGATTTTAACTGAAGATTCAACAAATTGCAGAATAAGATACCACCTGGGTCAAAGTTTCCAGACTCTACAGCATTGAGTATTTCTTTGAATGTATTTGATCCAAAAATAGGGTATGAACTAAGAAACAGGTTTCCAAGAGATTTGGCTGAAGACCAAAAGATAACACTGACCATTGAGAACAATAGGAAAGTTGTTGGGATGATCAATAAGAGAGACAATCCTAGGGTTCCTCAGCAAGTCAATAATTACCAGTACAAATAGGAGAAAACATACAGAAATGAGAGGCCTTAGTTACATGATATGCCCTACAATACAAATTGGAAGGATGGGAAACCTATAATGGATAGACCTAGGAACAAAGGAACACTTGATCCATTAAGGAAGAAGGGGGCGTATATGGTCAATAATAATATTTGGTGTGAAGGTTGTGATGGGCCACATTCCCCAGAGCACTATGTTGTAGCCCAAGAAATGCAAAAAGAAGGGATGCTAGCGGGTGGCAGTGGAGGATATCACTCAGTGTTTTTGACTTCAAATACTATTCACCCCATTCAGGAGGAATATTTATCTTCAGAAGATGAAGGCTATGAGTACGATGTTTCAAATCAAAGGTGCAATGTTCACATGGCTAAACAACAAGTTTTTACTGATTCTGAAGAAGATTATGCAAAACAATACTTTGTTGAGGTGCCTACTCAATGCGATATAAGGAGACCCATTGAAAAAGAAATAAAGAGGTTAACCATTGTTGCGGTTGAACAATCGAAGAGAAAGTATTGGTTAAGAAATAGGACAGTGAATGAAAAGGAAGGTGCTCCTAGGGAAACATTTGTTGGAAATTTATGTATCAATCCCATAGGCTGTAACCTCTACTGGAGCCAAGTCAGTGTGACATCCATGAAGTCTGGCCGACTAGCAGTTTTGAATCTTGTTGAACAAATCAAGTCGTTGTGACCTTGCAAGAGTCTTGTCGAACACTTTTACTTTCGAACCTATCGTTGTGACAAGAAGCAGTCATTGTGACATCTTACCCCGTGGAGATCTCTGGCCGACAGTCCATTCTATCGCATATTGGGATAACCTACAGTGGCTCGGTGAGAAGTCTTATCAAGATATTAAAGTCTTGCCAATAGTATGATACATGTTGTGGTCTTCGGTGTATCTTATATTCTATCGGTAAGAAGTCTTACCGATGTGAAAATGTCTCACAAACGGAGGTTCAAGTGTTGGTCATCGGAGTAACACAAAGGATCTCAGGGAGATCTCTTAGCGACTAAAGAATGTCATACCGATAGCATATGGCTATCGGGGTAACCCAAATGGTATCGGGAAGAAGTCCCAGCAAACAATGAAGGTCTCACCGATGGGAACACATATGGAGTCTTCTCGGTAACATAAAAGATCTCGGTGTGAACTCTTAGCGATAGACGTTAGTCTTGCTGATTACTGATCACTACAGAGTAAATTTGAACCTTCGATGGGATGTCTCAGCGATAGTGATGAGTCTCGCCGACTGGTGGATGTTTCGAGGTAATGTAAGGAGACTCGGTGGAAGGTCTTAGCGAGAGCGTTATGTCTCGCCGATAGAAAATTGAAGTCGATGCAACATGTGAAGCTTGGTAAAATGTCTTGCTGATGAGGAATCTCTTGCCGATAGGAATGAAATGGATATCAGTAGTTTCGAGATGACTTATGGAATTTGCTATTTTGTCTTGCTGACTATTGGAACCTTTGCCGATATCGATATGAAGTTGTTGGCATCGGGGAGACACGGTCAGTGTCTCACTGACATGCCAACACAGATTGAAGCCGTTTGACTGAGTGAGACTTTCCTATGTGGTGTCTCATGGACCAATAGGAGAAGCTAAATCTGAACAGTTGGAAGATAGTTCGTTGTGACAGTCCTGTGAGGAAGTTCAATGGACAGGGAACACCATGAATATAGTTTGCAGTTACAGATGCTCTAGGGTTTGATTGTTGGTTCGATCAATCGGTGTGTGAATAGTTTGAATTGTATCAGAGTGAATTCTATTATGTGAAGACTGTAACGTGAAGGTTCCTGTACAAGATTGATCATAGTGAAAGTTGTTGTAATATGACATCAGAAAGATAAGTCAGAACTCTTGTATGTAATCCTTATTACTGTAATACAAAGTGACTTCTCTTGTTGTGGTGGGTTTTTCTCCCGTAAGGGTTTTCCCACGTATATCTAGTGTTCATCTGTGTTTGTCTAATTCTCTGTTTCTGATATTTATTTCAAAGTGCATCTTAAATTGAACTGTAGTTGAAAAATTAAAAGTATATCTGCATTCTTCCCCGAGTCTTTGACGTTAGGAGAGTTGTTTCCACATCTAGCTTTCCTTACAAGTGGTATCAGAGCTTGGCCAGTTGTGTTATCCTTGTGGGTACATTGGGTTTTTTGAGTCAATTTTTGTTCAGTGGGAGTCTTGTAGAAGTTTTCAATTTCTAATTACAGATTGAGATGGCTAGCACCGCCAGGAAAGTTTGAAATAGAGAAGTTCAATGGCAGCAATTTTGAGTTGTGGAAACTTAAGATGGAAGATCTTTTAGTGGATCATGATCTGTGGCTTGCTGTGTCTAGAACTAAACCTACAGGCATGAAGCAAGGAGATTGGGACCTTGCAGATAGAAAGTCTAAGGGGATGATAAGGCTCTATTTGGTAGACTCCATTCTTCTGAATGTACACGAAGAAGACTGCATCTTCCTTGTGGAAGAGACTGGCATCTATTTATCAAGGGAAATCCTTGGTGAATAAACTGTTCCTGAGGAAGAAGTTGTACTCGTTGAAAATGCAGGAAGGAGGGTCTATTGTTGTTCATTTGAACACATTTAACATGCTGATTGCTCAGTTAACTTCTGTTGGTGTAAAGACTGATGAAGAGGATTGTTGTATGCTGATATTGTGTTCTTTGCCAGATTCATGGGATCACCTGGTGATGGCTATTGGGAGTACAACATCCATTTTCAAGATGGAAGATGTTGTTGCATCTTTGTTGTCAGAAGAGATGAGAAGTAAATCTTCTAAGATGGCTAAGGAATCTCTTGCTGTCAAAGGAAGATCGAAAGAGATAGACAAGAAGAAGGACAAGAAGTCCAAATCAAAATCAGAGGGGAGATCAAAGTCTCTTGGCAAGAAGTCCAAGGTGAAGTGCTGGAATTGTGGGCAACATTGTTCATGTCTGAAAGGATTGTAAAGAGGAGGAGAAGAAGAAGAAGTATTCTTCCAACAATGACTCTTCTCATAGTGATGTAAACGCCTTCATTGCAGCCTTGGCTACACAGGCATCAAATGATGTCTAGCTGATTGATTCTGGAGCATCTTTCCACATGATATTGTAATCAAGGGAAAATCCTAAATTTTATTATTAAGTGGGTTAGCACAATAACAATCAAAATTCCTATGAAAATAACAAAGTACAATGGAAGTGAGGTGAAGACAAAAGGGATAGTGTTACCCTATGTCTCCACCTTCCATGATTAACCTCTGTTACACCTCCTAGCTTGCAGATAAATAACAATGCCCTCAGATTTATGAGCAACTATGACTAAAGACTAAGCCCTATGCAAGTGTTGAAGGATTTGCAGAAAAATAAAAATAACCCTACAATGAGCTAAAATGGCTATGACTGTTAGTGACTATGACCTAAGTTGACAGCAAGTTGACATAGACTAAGAATGCAAGAAGTCAAAATGAGCTAAAGACTGAGAGCCAAATGAGGTCAAAATTGCCCTTTTATAAAAATTGCAATTTTGAACGTGTGGCCAGGATGAAAAGATGACAGGAACCCTAAGATCAATGCTTAAGATTGAATATTGCTGTGTGCATTAGGGTTAGGTCAAAATTAGGGCAACAGGTAAGGATGAAGGGTGGAGATTGAATTATGAAATAATTCAATCAACGGTCGAAAATAAATGAGAAGTCAAAAGTCAAGAATTAAATTGGAAGATAAGGCTGGCACGGACAAAGAGGTTGCTGGAGAAATTAAATAATAAGATTTATTTACTCCAGACAACTAGCAAGTAATTAAATAATAAAGATATTATTTAATTATGGAGGAATGTGATAAAAGAATTATTTTGAAATTAAATAATGATTTTAATTCAAAATTCAAGAGAATGGCTAAATTAAATAAATCAAATTTATTTAATTTTAATGGGAGAAAAAGCTAATGAATATTTAAATAATTAAATAAATTATTTAATTATAGTGGAAAATGGACAGAATTAAATAAATAAGAATTTATTTAATTTTTTAGAAGAAGGGGACTTAATTAGTGACGTAATTAAATAAATAAAATTTATTTAATTAATCAAGAAGACATAAATGGTAAAGGGAAATTAAATAAATTATGAAATTTATTTAATCAAAGGAAGACTTTAGATAATTAGTGATGTATTAAATAAATAAATAATATTTATTTATTTAATAATCAAGGAGGAACAAATGACATGAATTAATTAAATAATTATGAATTATTTAATCAATAGTCGAATGTGGACCAAGGACATAATTAAATAGCTTAATTATGCTAGGACGAAAGTGGTAAAAATGAAGCTTGCAGGCCTAGGTCATTTTTAGGTGTCTACATTTTGCCCCTCTTTGTCATAATGTCGCTTGTCGTATTGTGACAAAGAAAATTAAGTCAAAATATGCCCCAGTGAAGGTACGGAGTATTCTTGCCCCCTCGGGAAATTTTCAAATTTTGGGTCGGCGCCAGAAAAATTTGCAAAAGGTCCCGATAAATCAATTTGGTGGTCAGAAAAACAGCGGCGCAGTCGGTTTCAAATTCTGACATGTTTAAAGCAACGTACGGAGAGGTCAAAGGCGCGGAAATGAGCCTCCAGTATTAACTGCAGTTAAAAATGTCACTTTCACCCTATAAATAGATGGTCAAAGGGGTAAAAGTCAATTCACTTTCACTATTCACCTTGTAAATCTTGAGAGCTCAGAGCAAAAGGCGCAGCAGCGACGATGGTGATTCCAGTGACAGAGCACCGCGGAGAGATCGTGAGGACCTTCAGACGGCCAGAGGGCTCAGGACCTGCGGTATGTACACTAAACTTGCTTTGTCATTTTTTTGATTTACGTGCTTTTTTATGCTTTCTAGGATAGTGAACGAATGCGCCGCGACGCATACGCGTTCGCGTAAGCCGCAATTGACTTCGCGTTCGCCGCATTTGATGCGTCGCGACGCAAGTGCAAAGAACAAACGAAACGCACCGGCGGTACGCGCCGCATTCGATTTTTGGTGCGACGCAAGTGCTTAACCGCATCGCATTTGACCCACCGAAAGCCGCAATCGATATTATACGACGCAACTGATTATTCGAATGCCGCAAGTGTAATCCGCGCCGCATTCGCGTAGTGGCAACGCAAACGCCTAAATTCGCGACGCAAATGAAATATAGCGACGCATTTGATTTGTTGTAACGCATTTGATTTTTTGAACGACGCATTTGTGTTTTTGCGACGCAATTGCATTTTTGCGACGCATTTGCCTGTTTTCTTTCTTTAACTTGTTTTAATGCCTTCATGCCCTAAGTTATTGTCCAAGACGGTCACTGTTGTCCAAAAAAGGTGCTGATGCCGTGTTCGTCTTTTTGCAGAGGCAGCTTGCCCCTATTTACACGAGGGAGAGCAGACCGAGGACCTTTCGGTTTGGCGATCAGCTAGGCCCGCGAGAGCGGCGACGACTGATGAGACTCGGCTTATTCCATGTTGCATTCATGCCCGCCATTCGGGCGAACAGGGGTTTACTGACGGCGCTGTGCGAGAGATGGCATTCAGAGACCTGTTCCTTTCACCTGCCGACAGGTGAGGCTACGATTACTTTGGAGGACGTCTACCGTATTCTCCGGATTCCGATTCGAGGGGAGCGGATCGTGTACGATCCTCGTCATGGCGAGCAGACCTTCCGTGCGTACTACCAGGATCAGGGTGCCGGACTCGGCATTGAGGGTTACGAGATCCATTGGGATTTCCTGGCGGAGCATTACAGTCGCTTTGATGCATTCTTGGCGACTCTGATTGGTGGCATCTTGGTTCCAGACCGACGAGGACACGGATTTCCGATTGGCTGGGGGGATGTCATGGTCGGCATGCGACGAGAGAGGACAGTTTATGCATGGGGTCCTTGTTTGCTGGGGACACTTTATCATCAGCTGCATGACGTTGTGTACATGAGAGGAGAGAGTATCTCCTGTGGGACCACACTGATGATGATCTGGGCATGGGAGCGTATTGCCATATTCCGCCCTCCTATCGACAGACCACAGCTGGCCGCGGGGATGCCTTACTCCTACTACTATGCCGGCGCATTACAGCAGACCCGCATGGGTGAGACAGGGTGGTGGCGGCATCGGATTGATACCATGGTGACCTTCATCTGGAGACCCTACAGGGATTGTGAGGTATGGGATGATGAGGACGAGCATCTCAGTTTTTGCAGGCAGTATCGATACCTGATTGGCAGGACAGTACAGACGTCGCTGATTATTGAGATGTATCTGCCACAGCGTGTACTGAGACAGTTCGGGGAGCAGCAGGATGTACCCATGGGGACGGCAGAGTATGCACGATCGTCCAGAGAGTATGCATGGGGGCCGGCCATCCCAGTGGCCTTCGCGACACAGCAGATTGACGGGTTAGTAGCCCAGGCCTGGGGTTGGAGAGGTGGGGCAGCAGATCCAGGTACCACACCAGCCTATGATCTATGGTGGCATGCACGCCGACCTGTACCATTGACAGATCCTGACGGGCCAGCACCAGTTGACAGGCGGTCAGTGATTCCACGAGTACCGCGAGCCAGACGAGGGGGCAGAGGTAGAGATGGGGGCAGAGGCAGAGGTAGAGGCAGGGGCAGGGATGGAGATGGAGGGAGGGGTGGTGATGGAGGGAGGGACGGAGGCAGGGGTGATGATGGAGGACGAGGTGGAGACGGAGGTCGGGGTGATGATGGAGGTCGAGGTGGAGACGGGGGCGGTGGTGGAGACGGAGGTCGAGGTGGAGGATGACGGAGGGAGATGGCAGGAGGCGGACATGGATCTGGATGAATGAAAAGGATGGAATAAGATGGTGGGAGGTTGGAGGAAGGGTGGAGGGGGGAGGGGGGATCTGGAGGCATGGACAGGAGGATGGTGGAGGAGGAAGGAGGTGGAGATGGAGGGATGGATGGATGGATGGAGGATGGAGGGGCGGGATGGGTGGAGAGGGTGAGGAGGGAGATACTATCTTTCGAAGTTGCTACCGATGCGCATTTCTGCTGATCAGCGATCCCATTCAGAGGTAGCCCGTGTGGAGCGGGATCAGGCGGTGATCTGCCAGTAGGATTCAGCGCGATGGTGCACAGAGTTCGCGGCCCTATGTTCAGGACCCATAGGGGACATGGCTCGGGAGTTGGCCAGGGTGAGCATGAGGCTAGGTCAGTACAGGACTTTATATGAGCAGGCAGTGCCACCAGAGCAGCGAGATCCTACCCTGTCTCGATCTCAGACGAGGACAGGCAGTGGACACCGGTCGGGTAGTGGCAGTGGTACCAGGAGCCACAGCAGTGTCGGAGGGTCGACTTCCACAGGACACACATCAGGCCACAGATCACATCACTCCCGCAGGCATACTTCGAGTCATCATTCAAGACACAGTCAGGGTTCTATCGGTTCAGCTCAGAGGTCAGTACAGGGTCAGCCACCAGTGACAGATCCTACCGCTTTTCAGAGTCCAGCAGCAGTGACCTCACAGGTGTTTACTACTGTTGAGATGATGCCCTCATTCACAGTTCCCTCATCCTCATAGCCACAGGGTACTACAGGACCGTCCATTGTTTCAGAGCCAGTGACAGGGCCTCGGCCACCACCACATTCTTCACCCCGAGGGGATGATGAGAGCCTACCCTAGGGGCATATTTGTATTTGGACACATTATGTTTATTATTGAGCCTGCGAGCTCCATTTTTGGGATATCCATTGACTCTATCCTGTGACATTGCATATTTTTGAGATGAGATTTATATGATGATGCAGTTTTGATGCGACCTATATGTGTTATGTGATGTTCTATACATTATGTATGTATGATATATGATGCTTAATTTATGATGCCATTTATGTATTATGATGTCTATGTGGTGATTTGTTTGTTGATGCCATGATGATGCACTATTCATATGCTTATGTTAATGATGTGCATGATACCTTTATGTAAAAGATGCAATGACGATGATTATGTTAATGCCATGTTTGTGATTATGTATATGATGTAATGCCATTTATGATACTATTTAATGCCATGGATATGTATGTATGGACCTAATGCAATGGATATATCATGTATGCACTTGCGTTTGTTTTTGAATGACACAGGATATCATCGCAGGATGGACGAGAGAAGATGGTGGGACTGACGAGAGAAGATGACCAGACCAAAGAGGAGAAGATATGAGACCTATGAGAAGATACAAATCCTTCAAAACTTTACTACAAGACTTTTAATATTCGTTGCTCTTTTAATCATCATTGGGCAAACTGTTGTAATGGTCAACAAACACCAAGATATGACGTAGATCTAGGTGTGCAAGGTTGTACCATTACCCAAGACAGAACAGTCACAGACAAGGATGGTTATGACTCATACTAGGAGCGTGCTTGCCCCAGTCTTGTCGTCATAATCAACCACAGGCAGAAAAAGACAATGACAGATCAGGAAACGTCGTTGCTTCTCTAAATCCTGTTTCCAGGACATCCTTGAGAAACTAGTGACATGATTGCCAAATTACAAAAATAAAGTCTCTATCATGATATGTCGTTGCTTTTCTAAATCCCAAGATCAGGATCTCGCTGAGAAGCTAGTAGTCATGCGTGTCAATTGTCATGCTATATCGCTGCTTCTCTAAATCCTGCTTAGTGGGATCTCGCTGAAAAACTAATAACATGATAAGAGATGAAAAGACAGTTGCCAAGTGTTTGTCAAGTGCATCTGGGTAGCCATTGTCATGTTTGACGATGTCAAGATGTCTGATTGTTTAAAGTTTTGATGACCTTGAAAATGTCGAGACTTGGTGAATTCAGGAAGGACACATCCTGAATGATGCCGAATGTCGAGAGGATTTGATCCCTAATGGTCGTAAGGGATCCCTCAAAATAATGACGATGCTTAGGAAGGACACATCCTAAAGCATAAAGGACAGAGTTGGTTCTTCAGAAGGACTCATCTGAAGAATGCTAATGTCAGGAAGAGTGATCCTTAGATTTCAAGAGGATCGCTCGAAAGGCCGAAATGGTGATGACGACGCCTAGGAAGGACACATCCTAAGGCGTAAATGACAGAGGTTATCTTTCAGAAGGACTCATCTGAAGACTAACCAAAATTTGACAGTTTGACCGGTTATAATGATTTGACTTGCTTTGACTTATGTTTGACTGAGGTTGACTTGTTGTGACCGAGGTTGACTTGTGTTTGATTAGATGCCGATATTGTCATGATGCGAGTGTCATGTTGAGTAAAGGATTGCTTTACTTTGTTTCAGGAGTTTTCTTATCTAAAGATTGATTGAAGATTTTTGACGTGTGTGCCATTTTAGTGTCATGAACCCTAATGGACTGACCTAGTGCGGCCTCGGGGGCTCATCGATAGATGGCCTTGCCTACGTCATGCACTCAGAGACCTCGTAGTTCGACACGACCAATGACGTTGTCTTGATGAACAAAGATTACGCCATGATTTATTTTGACAACCTAGTAGGACTGACCTAATGTCTCGGGGACTCAAGTATGAGTCTTGCCTACGTAGCAAATGCGCAGAGACAACGTAGTTCGGACAATGACATGGACTTATTGACTTGATTGACTTGGACTAGAGATGACAGTGCACTCGTGTGCCTTGCGTGGTCGACTGTTTTGTTTGGTTTTCTTCAAGACATTTTATGATTTTTTTTTTGGCTTTTTTCGTGATATTTTATGATGTTTTTGTCTTTTTTCAGGACATTTTATGATGTTTTTGTCTTTTTTTTCGTGACATTTTGTGATGTTTTTGTCTTTTTTCAGACATTTTGTGATGTTTTTTGTCTTTTTTCTCAGACATTTTATGATGTTTTTGTCTTTTTTCTCAAAGATTATTTTGTAGGATGTTTTGATCCTCATCGCGGTCATCCACCGCAGCCGCATGATAAAATTGTGCCCCCGCTAGGGTTTAAGACTTAGCCATATTTGCGGGCGACATTTGATAGGATGCCGCTGAGTTATCGGACAAATAGTCGCCGACTTGATGTCAATCATTCATCCACTAGGACAGTAGAGTAGGATGATGGTGACTTTGCTAATAATGGCTAAGATAGCTTTCTATCCTGCTTTCACCGACCGTTTAATAATAGATGGGCAGAGCCATGATTGATTAATGATATCGCTGCCGCTTTCACTGATGGTACCTTGTCCGCTCGCTTGCCGTGTTTTCTACAATTGATCTAATTTATTTTTCTTTTTACTATTTTTGTGATTTTTTGATTTTTTTGGTGTCACCAAGACGCCTGTTTGCCAGGTTTTCATCAAGGTGACGATTTTTTTCCATTTTTCAATTTTTTTGTATTTTAAGGTCCTCCAACTTTGTCCTCTGATGCTATGCGTAGAACTTTCAGAGGTGTAAACTGTTGATGGGTTCAGTCAATTGTTCCCCATCTGGAGTTGCCAGTTGATATGCTCCAGAACCAAAAGAAGATATGATGATATATGGACCCAACCAGTTTGGTTCAAACTTGCCTAGCTTTTCTCTGTCTGCTTGGTTCTTAGGGTTCTGCATGAGAACCAGGTCGCCAATATTGAACTTTCTGACCATGACCTTTTTATTGTAGCTGCGACAAAGGCGGTTTTGATATGCCTGGAGGTGATTCAGCGAGTTTTGTCTTTTTTCGTCCAGCATTTCCAGCTCGTGCAAGCGTGATTGTCGATATTCCTCTTCATTAGCTAGACCCTTCAAAGAGACCCGTAGTGAAGGAATTTCGACCTCAATGGGTAAGATGGCTTCCGCGCCAAAAACCAGGGCGAATGGGGTAGCTCCCGTAGGCGTACGAATGCTAGTTCGGTAAGCCCACAAAGCAGGGTTAAGTTGTATGTGCCAATCGCGGCCAGCGTCATTGACAGTCTTTTTAAGGATCTTGATAATGGTTTTATTCGACGCCTCAGCTTGGCCGTTTCCTTGGGGGTAGTATGGGGATGAAAAGTGGTGTTGGATATGGAATCGCTCACATAACTCACGTACGTCTTGGTTTTTCAACGGACGTCCGTTGTCAGTGATGATGGACTGTGGGAGGCCATACCGGCAAATGATGTAATTGAGGATAAACTTTGATATTTGTTTGCCTGTAATGTATGTCAATGGAATGGCTTCGATCCACTTTGTGAAATACTCAGTGGCGGTGATAATGAATTTATGGCCGTTGGAGGAGGTTGGATGGATCTTACCCACGAGGTCGAGTCCCCATTGAGCGAAGGGCCATGGAGAAGTGATTGGCCGAAGTTCCTGTGCTGGGGCATGGACCAAATCACTATGGATCTGACACTTGCGACAGGTTCTGACATATTCTATTGCATCTGTTTCCATTGTCAGCCAATAATATCCAAGTCTCGTTAGTTTCTTAGCCAGAGTAGGACCACTCGAATGAGATCCGCATATACCGTCGTGTACTTCTCGTAAGGTCGTACATGCTTCATCGGTGTCAAGACATCTAAGGAGGGTACTGTCGAAACTACGGCGGTATAGGGTGTCACTGATAATGGCATACCTTGCAGATTTTCTAATAAAGGACTTCCTTTGGTTATTGGATAGGTTCGATGGAAGGGTGTGAGTCTTTAGATAGTCATAAATGTCCTGATACCAAGGAGGGTGGGGACCAACAAGTTCACAAACCATTTCCGACTCTGGGATATCATATGCTGGTATCAACAGCTGTTCTACTAGGAACTCAAATTGCGACACATTTTTAGGGATGTCCAAGAGAGAACTAATAGTAGCCATTGCGTCTGCTGCCTTATTCTCTACCCTGGGGATTTGTTCAAAAGACACTGATTGGAAGTATGTTAGGAAGCTATCCACCATCCTCTTGTAAGGAAGCAACTTCTCATCCTTTGTTTCATAGTCACCATTCACTTGTTTGATTACCAGCTGGGAATCCCCGAATACAAGCAATGTCTGAATTTTCCATTTGATTGCCAGCTTTAGACCTGTAACTAGTGCTTCGTATTCGGCAATGTTGTTTGTGCAGGAAAGCAATTGAAATTAGCTTTAGGAATTGAATCCCCGGTGGTGTGATGGAACAAGATTCCAGCCCGGCCGAAGCACCGGTGGGACCCATCAAAATACGCCCATGGTGTTGGTCGGGTTCCGTAGAAAATGGATTCATCAGAGTGCTGCTCGCAAATTTTGTTGAGAGTCGCATTGGTGCATCCGCCGCCTGATCTCGCTACTGCAAGCTCCTTTTATCGCCTTGCATTCAACATACTGTATGTCATACTCACTTAGGATCATGACCCATTTTTCCAATCGGCCTGTTAACGCTGCTCGACTTAATAGGTATTTCAATGGGTCAATTTTGGCAACTAGTTGTGTCTGATGATTGAGCATGTAATGCCTTAGTTTTTGGGCTGCAAAGACAACTGCGAGGCATGCACGTTCAATGTATGTGTAATTCAGCTCGTAACCGATCAGTGTGCGGCTGATGTAGTAGACTGCTCTTTCTTTCCCTTCATGATCATTTTGGGCCAGTAATGCCCCCAGTGCTGAACTAGTGGTTGAGATGTATAGAATTAATGGCTTTCCATGAATAGGCGACATGAGGACTGGCGGTGATAGCAGGTAATCTTTAATTTGCTGGAAGGCCTGTTGACATTTATCTGTCCATACAAAGGGGACACCTTTGCGTAACAAATACTGGAATGGGTGGCACTTATCTGCGAATTGAGCTATGAAGCGGCGAATAGATTGCACTCTGCCTTGTAGGGTTCTGAGTTCACTGATCCCTCTGGGTGGAGGCATGTCTATGATTGCTTTAACCTTGGCCGGATCGACCTCTATGCCTCTTCGGGAAACTATGTACCCCAATAGCTTACCTGACGTGACCCCAAAAACACATTTCTTAGGGTTCAATCGAACCTTGTACTCTTCTAGTCTCTCGAAAATTTTGTCAAGTACCTTCAAATGATCTTTCCTTGTTGTTGATTTGGCCAATAAGTCATCTACATAGTCTTCCATTATATTGTGCATCATATCATGGAAGATCGTAGTCATAGCCCTTTGGTATGTGGCACCTGCATTTTTGAGACCGAAAGGCATGACGTTCCAACAGTATGTACCCCATGGGCAAGTAAATGCTATTTTGTGTTGGTCCTCAGGAGCAATGCGGATTTGATTATAACCAGAGAAACCATCCATAAGGGATAGCATCTCGTGTCCTGCAGTTAAATCGACTATGATGTCAATGTTGGGCAAAGGAAAGTCATCCTTTGGACATGCTTTGTTTAGGTCCCGGAAATCTGTACATACCCGAATTAGTCCATTTGGCTTTGTCACCGGTACTAGGTTGGAAATCCATTCAGCATAATCTATAGACCTTATGAATCCGGCATCCAGTAATTTCTTTAACTCTGCCTTAACCAATAGAGCAACTTGTGGGTGCATTTTGCGCAACTTCTGCTTGACTGGTTTAGCATTGGGTACTAGTGGCAGATGATGTAGAACCAGTTTGGGGTCCAATCCTGGCATGTCGGTGTAGGACCATGCAAAGTTTATTTTCCGTTCTGCAAAGAATTTATGAAATTCCGGTTTCTCTTCATCAGTCAATGATGCCGCAAATAGGACCATCTTGGGGTCTTCTGGAGTCGAAATGTTATCCTCTATGGTGTCCTCAACAAGCATGGCCGATCTCTCCTGTTGCACGGGGAGAAAGTCCAGTCCTCCATCTGTGGGCGCCTCCGAGAGGTTTTCACCCGCAGATACGTCCTTTGTTTTTACTATTTTACCGTCAAGAGGTGCCTTTCGGTTTTCACCTAGAGACGTTTCATTTTTTACTTTATTTTTACTTTTGCGACTAGAGGACTGAACCATCTCACCGAAGTATGCCGTGCAGTCTAGATCAATAGCAAATCCTGATTTGTGATCGCCACTTGGTATGCCTTCACGTAATCCCATGAATTCAGCAATGGCTTCATCATTTTGGAATGTGTCCAGAACTGGCGGTCCTTGTTGGTCCCAATCGACTAGTTCAGGATAGACTAAGGAAATGCCATCGTCAAGGCTAGTGAATTCGGGTGAGGATGCCGATAGCATACAAATGGATGCGTTGACGTTGTAGATGAGGTTATCATCATCCAACTTGACATCGGACTCTATCCAGTATTCTCCTTCACTAGTGTCATGTTCGTTATCATAATAAGGGGTGAAGGTTTGAGAGCCCTGGTTATCAATGTCATCTGATACTTCGTATAGATTAGACCGAGGGGGTTCGGATGGTGGCTGTTGCGTGTCATGGGACACGGTAGTGGGGTTTTGACTGTTTGGTGCCTGCTCAATTTTGAATGTTTGCCAAAATCGTTGTTCAGAGGTCAATTCCCCTGGTTCGACAAACAAGTCATCAAGACAACAGTCACTTAGGGATCGTTCGGAACCAAATTCCCACTCGTGAGAGTCTGTTTCAGCTAGGTATTCCTCAGTAGTCTCAACACTTTCAGAAGCATGTATTCGCTCATTAGGAAGTTCATGGGTACGTCGATCGTCAGCCTCGAGTGATCTAAACCCTAGTCCAAGATACTTCGGGATTTGGAAAGTTTCTATGGGTTCTCTTCGACCAGTTTTATTTTTGCCAAGACCACTAGTACCATCGTAGCCTTTAGCCTTCATGATATTGTAACCCTTGCCATATTTCTGGACTGGTAGTGGAGGTAGTGAGACTGTGTCCTTGTAGATCCATCCTGTGATGTCGGTAAGATCTTCATCACTCATGTCTCCCCACTTGATGAAGACTGTATTCGGTGGAACTTTGAATGTTTCTTGCGGTTCCATTCTGAAACATGGTCGACCATATATCTTTGGAGGAGTAGGTATTGTAGTTATGCTGTATGCTGTATTTAGTTTGAACTCTCCGCAGCCGAGGTCCTGGATTTTATCCGTTGATTCGGGCTTAAGGTTGGTGGAGGGTTGTGATACGTCCGAAGACGTGGATGGAGTAGATGTGGAAGATGACCCGAGCATGGAAGGGTCAATGTATTTGGACGAGGAGCCAGGTGCTTCCCGGTTAATAGGTACTTGGTTTTCAGAGACACCCCTTAAATTGGTACAATATTGGAAAGGGTCGGGGTCTCCGTATATGGTGATTTCTGTACCGTCAAAAGGGAACTTGAGGCATTGGTGGTAAGTTGACGGAACGGCTTTCAAAGCGTGGATCCATGGACGGCCAAGTAAAATGTTATATGGTAGTTCTAAATCCAGGACCTGGCAAGTTGTGTCGACAATGAGTGGTCCCACTCTGATAGGGAGAGAGATAACACCTCGCGAAGAGCGTTCCTCGTCATCATATGCTTTGATCACTATGCTTTTTGTTGGGTCTACACATGCATCAAAGAATCCAAGAGCCTTAACCAGTTTAAGGGAGCATATATTCAACCCTGCTCCACCATCTATTAAAACCCGTCTAACCTTGTGCTTGTGAACAAAAACTTCTATGTGTAACGCATCATTGTGATTGGTTTTTGATGATGAGTAATCCTGATCTGAGAAGGTGACATGGTGCGGCGAGGTGAGATATCCCACCATAGTTTCAAACTGATTGACATCGATGTCCTTTGGGACCGACGACTCTAAGAGAGTTTTATCCAGGATTTCTTTGTGTGCGGGAGAAATGCGAAGCAGCTCAAGGATAGATATTTGCGCAGGAGTCTTTCCTAGTTGGTCAATGAGATTGAACTGACTTTTCGGTTTTCCCGGTTGTGGGGTTGAGACAGGTTTTGGTTGTTTAGCTGATGGAGCTGGTTGTGATTGCTTAGCAGATGGGCCTCCTATAATAATCTTGGCTTGTCTAGGGGGAGGTGGATTGGGTATAGTGACCTTGCCACTTCGCGTAGTAGCATTGCACTGTGGTGCTCTCTTGATCGTGATGGTGTGGATGTATTCCTCGTCTGTTCTAACATTATTTATTATTGGTCCCCCAGAGTAATCGTACTTGGCTCGGGTGAAGTTAGCTGAAGTGGAAGCATTATGGGGATCATGATCCTGCAGTGGATTCTTGTGTATAGTATGATCCGAGTTGGAATTGAATTGTGATCCACCTACTTCGATAGTGTGATTGTCAATAAGGTCTTGAATTACGTTTTTCAGTTGTCTACAGTTGGAGGTTGTATGCCCTTTGACCCGATGGTATTCGCAAACTGCGTTGTCATCCCACCATGCTGGTTTGAATTGTCCGGGGTCATAAGGTTTTATTTCCGGAAGTGTGATGACTCCATGTTGAATGCATTTCTTGAGGACGTCTGCAATGGGTTCACCTAAATTGGTGTATGTGCGACCCCTAGGGAATTGTCTTGGTTGACGATATTGTCCTTGACGGTTTTGACCATTTTGATTGTTCGAAGGAGTATTGGGGGGAGGTGTCGATGTCGTTGTTGGTCTATTTTGTTGTTGTACCCCTTTCAGAGCCAATACGGGGCTTGCAGTCTTGGCGTCTACAACACCATCGTTTGTGACATTTTTATTCTTGACCCAATATTTGTTTTTGTCAGCAGGTGTGTTGGTGTTTGTATTTTTGGAGCCATACTTCAGTTCTCCCTTTGCGATAAGGGCTTTCTCAATTTGGACCCCCTTTTCCACTAATTCTGTGAAGGTTGTGCAACAATGTATTTGCAATGCGAATTTGAGGGGACCTAGAAGTGTTTGGACAAACATGTCGACCTTTTCCCTTTCAGGAATGTCAATGTGACATCGACTAGCGAGGCTTCTCCATTTTTGGAAGAACGGGATAAATGTCTCACCCGACTCTTCTTGTGTGAGATTGCACAAGCTAGTGATAGAGGTGTCCATGTCAATATTGTATGCATAATTTTTTAGGAACCTTCTTTTGAGCTCATCCCATGATTGGATATCTTTTTGCGTTGAAAACCATTCAAGGGCTTGACCCGCCAAACTTTTGGAAAAGAGTCTCATCAGGTATGTGGGTTCGTAGGCGATATCCATACAGTTAGTTGCGAATTCGCGAAGATGTTCAATGGGATTTGTTTTGCCTTTGTATTTAGTGAAGTTGGGTGACACATATCCTGGCGGAAATGCAGGCATACGTAAGTTTGTGTCGAATGGGTATACGTCCAAGTCATATGATATTTCGGATTTCCCACCCGTAATGAGCATGTTTTGCATTTGCTTCGCCATATCCCGCACTGTTGCTTTGAGTTCATCTATGGTGGGGTCATTGACATGTCCATACGTTGGATTTCCTGGTACACCAGGTGTTCTTGCGTGAGTATAGGTGTATTGTGGCGGTATGGGTTGTTGTGGTACATATGATGTGTGTTGTTGGTATTGAAAGTTGTGACTAGGTGCATGTTGATGAGTGTGAACGTTGGATGAGTATGTTGGAATATGTCCCCCAGCTATGCGTGTCATTATTTGGGGGATGTTGTGACCAGGAATGTTATGATGTACTAACGATGTCATGGGTTGAGTCAGTTGGCCACTTTGTGTGAATTGCTGATTTTGCACAAGGGGCACATTGGCAGTTGTACCTTGGGAGGTAGTGACGTTTGACTGTGTTGTCGTGTTAACGTTTTGTTGTTGTCCTTGTATGAAGATACGTCCTGTGGGTCCTCCCAAAGGATGTTGTGAACTGCTACTGAATGCATTTGTTGAGGTTGTGTTCATGGTAGTAGATGTAGTTGTCAAGGGGGAGTTGTGATGACTTGAGGATGCCCCTGTGGTGTTTGCTGTTGGGATAACAGGAGGATTGGAATGATTTGCCGATGATGTCACGGAACCAAGAGAGGTTGTATTTAATTGGGGTAGTGTTGTGGATGTTGTGGATGACTGTGATCCCCCAATAGATGTAGCGTTTATTGTATTGGAGATGTTTGGGATGTTGGATGTGGTATGCAATGTCGTTGTGCCAAAAGGGATGTTGCTTGTAGTATTTAGAACTTGACCACTGTGTGAGATGTTGTGAACATTGTTGGCATTAGGATCATGTAATGTGTTAATGTCAAATCCTGGTGGTAACCTAGCTCCTTCACTCAAGAGCATAGCTACGAATCTGTCCCTATCGTGACGTGCTATTGTTTCAGCCAACTGGTAGGCCTCTGGGTCTTGTGTCAATGCTTCTATGTGTTCTTGAAGGAGTTGACCATTTTCATCTCTTTGCATGTAGCGCTCGAATGAGTTGTTAGGTAAGGATTGTGTTGTCACTAGAGGTTGATTGTCTAGATTGGTAAAGGGATCATTCGCGGTCCAGTTTGAGTCATGTGGAGGACTGTTGGGATCTGGCATGAAGTTTTCCATTTGTCTTTTTTGCTTTTGAAGTCTGGTTTCGACCATAAATGAGCTTGCTCAAAGGGGATGTTCACTAAATGCAAGTATGACACTAGGTGAAGTCTAAGGTTCAAATTGACGACTAAAATGACCACTGTTTTTTTTTTTTGTTTTTGAATTTTTGTGAGTAAGGTATGCAATGTGGATGCAATGTAAAATGAGGCTATCTAAGCACTTCTGAGCTTGAACTTTGTTTTTGATGTGGACTGCTAGAGGACTTTGTTGTTAATGACAAGGTGACAAGATGACTAATGAGTCTTCCTAACTAGACTTTTGAGTTGGAAGAAATCTCACCAAAGAGGACAATGACTAAAAGGATGTTTGATGACTTGGTCCAAAAGGGTCTAATTTTGAAAACAATGATTTTGCTAAGGGGTGCTTGAGATTTGCCTACTCCTAAGTATGCAAGATATGAGCCTAGGGACAATGTAATGCTGAATGTATGATACTAAATGGGGTGAGGTATGAAACCTAAGATGATCAATGCAAGCTAAGGGACAAAACTTTGAGCAATTTCAAATTGGGTTTCTAGCAGAATCCTTCTGATGACAGAGTTTGACAAATGGCTGACAGTTTGGAGGTCTCTGGTTTTGACTGTGCAGTTTAAAAGGTTTGACAGGAAGATGCGTCTCAGTTTAGCAATTGCGTCGCAGTTAAGCAATTGCGGCTCAATGTTTCACTTGCGGCTTTCTGACTGTCAGATGCGACTCTGTTTAACAGATGCGGCTTTAAGGTCAACAGATGCGTCGCGACGCCTACAGATGCGTCGTTTCAGACTTCAGATGTGGTTTATCAGGCAGTTGCGTTTCAGAATGTCAGTTGCGGTTCGACTGATATGACAGTTTTGTTTCAAAGTGATTTTCATGGTATGTTGATGGGAGTGTTTGATCTGTTTGATGACTGTTTTGTTTGGACTGTGACAAAACCAGAATGCACTTAACAAACACAGCGTTTTAAGGGATAACCAAACACACATGAGATAAGCACAATCCTAGAAAGGCCACTAGGCCTTGGGTTTGTATACTTGATATAGCCCACCAGTTATACCCCGGATTGGTGATGAACACCTTTCCTTCTCGAGAGCGGATAGCTTAGAATTTGGTGGCATTGGCTCCCCGCCACGGCTCATTAACGTCATTCGAGCACACCAAATTCGGATTCATTGGGTAGTGACATCCCAAGAATTGCTATCTCTACTCAAGGGGATCAGTCGTGAGTAATCTTCGGGCATGATACTGTACCCTGCACTATATCAAGCAACGGCCAATAGAACGGTTGGACACTAAGACAAGAGGTGTTTAATTCGGGCATTCCGTTCGTGGGGCGTGATCCATGCGGCGAGAGTCCCCTTTCGGATCCATCTCGTCGGAACCACACTCGTGATTCTTGGGCTTTCCCCAAGAACCCACTTTTCTATACCGGCTGGAAGTCCCTCGGTGTCAGGGTGCTACCGGTCTGAGTCGTCCTAGGGTGAGTACTTTTTCCCACCAGAACAGGCCCAAGTTCTAGAGTCGGTAACCGTTTCTCTTACACCCAGGATCGCACGAATGCGCAAGGGGAGAGGATACTTCGATATACCGAATCGTGAAGGGTAAATTAACAAAAAAGAATGGGTCTGGTTTTCTGATCACAAGGTTTTCACCAAGTGAGAGCATACTCACCTACCACTCCACAAACACACTCAAGCATGAAAGACATCATTCTTTTTAAAAGCACCAAATTCAAAGTTTGCTAAGCTAGAAATAAACAAACACACTGTTTTGTTCTTTCCTTCTTTGACATGCGAATCTGCAAACAATGAGTTAGTAGTTTTGGATGTGATGGTCTTGGACACACGAAAAAGGATCGCCACACGCAGCAAGAAACTATTAGTAACACAAAATATCTAACCTGGTTAACATGCAGGAATGGCTAACATAGAAAAGACAGAAAACAGAGAACCAGAAAACAGAAAAAAAAAAACTGAAATTCGGTAATTAAAACCTAAAAACTGACAGAAAAATTTACCAGACAAATGCGGCGCGGTATTACCAGACAGATGCGGCTCGGTTTGTTATATGCATCGTTCTGTTAGGCGAATGCGTCTCAGACAGTCACATGCGGCTCTGGAATTGTCAGTTGCGGTCAGTCAGGGCAGTTGCGTCGTTTCTGTGAGCAGATGTGTTGCGACGGTTGCGGCGATGCGTACCAGTATTCTGCAAAACAACAGAAGACAACAAAAAATTCCACCCAAAACAGAAAGCCACTACGGGAAATGATTAGTGACAGAAAACCTAATATTGCTCAATATGCAGGAAAAAGACAGAAAACAGAAAAACCTGCGATTGGACAACCCGAAATGCAAAAATAAAACCGCAAACTTGAAAGAAAACAAAAAAATGATATACCAAACGATTGCGGTGCGAGTTTCGAATGCGGCTTTCGGGGTATCAGATGCGGCTCAGGAATAACGGATGCGTCGTTCTGTTCGTCAGTTGCATTGTGATAGTGCAATTGCGGCTCTAAGGTTGTCGTATGCGTCGCGACGCATATGATGCGTCACACTGTTTTTAAAAATGTTGCGGCGATCCGTACCTGTACCTGCAAAACAACAGAAAACAACAAAAAGAAAAACGTACAAAAAGCCGAACTAACAACGTCGGGTTCACCAATGTAATCAAGGGAAAATCCTAAAATTATTGTTAAAGTGGGTTAGCACAATAACAGAAAATCCTATGAAAATAACAAAGTACAATGGAAGTGAGGTGAAGACAAAAGGGATAGTGTTACCCTATGTCTCCACCTTCCATGATTAACCTCTGTTACACCTCCTAGCTTGCAAATAAACAACAATGCCCTCAGATTTATGAGCAACTATGACCAAAGACTAAGCCCTATGCAAGTGTTGAAGGATTTGCAGAAAATAAAAATAACCCTACAATGAGCTAAAATGGCTAAGACTGTTAATGACTATGACCTAAGTTGACAGCAAATTGACATAGCCTAAGAATGCAAGAAGTCAAAATATGCTAAAGACTGAGAGCTAAAGACTGAGAGAGAGCTCCAAATGAGGTCAAAATTGCCCTTTTATAAAAGTTGCAATTTTGAACATGTGGCCAAGATGAAAAGATGACAGGAACCCTAAGATTAATGCTTAAGATTGAATATTGCTGTGTGCATTAGGGTTAGGTCAAAATTAGGGCAACAGGTAAGGATGAAGGGTGGAGATTGAATTATGAAATAATTCAATCAACGGTCGAAAAATAAATGAGAAGTCAAAAGTCAAGAATTAAATTGGAAGATAATGCCGGCACGGACAAAGAGGTTGCTGGAGAAAATTAAATAATAAGATTTATTTACTCCAGGTAACTAGCAAGTAATTAAATAATAAAGATATTATTTAATTATGGAGGAATGTGATAAAAGAATTATTTTGAAATTAAATAATGATTTTAATTCGAAATTCAAGAGAATGGCTAAATTAAATAAATCAAATTTATTTAATTTTAATGGGAGAAAAAGCTAATGATTAATTAAATAATTAAATGAATTATTTAATTATAGTGGAAAATGGACATAATTAAATAAATAAGAATTTATTTAATTTTTTAGAAGAAGGGGACTTAATTAGTGACGTAATTAAATAAATAAAATTTATTTAATTAATCAAGAAGACATAAATGGTAAGGGGAAATTAAATAAATTATGAAATTTATTTAATCAAAGGAAGACTTTAGATAATTAGTGATGTATTAAATAAATAAATAATATTTATTTATTTAATAATCAAGGAGGAACAAATGACATGAATTAATTAAATAATTATGAATTATTTAATCGATAGTCGAATGTGGACCAAGGACATAATTAAATATCTTAATTATGCTAGGACGAAGTGGTAAAAAATGAAGCTTGTGCCTAGGTCATTTTTGTAGGTGTCTACATCGTGAATTCTAAGAGGAATTCGACGAAGAACCTGAAACACTGAATACTATCATTTTCTCATGACTTCACTCAAATTGATCGAATGATCACAAATTTGAGGACCTTGGTCATGGAACTAGTTTGATTTGAACCTCCCATAGATCATCCTTGGATTCGAGGCTCATCCTAAAACAAATTAAAAGGAAATGGTGATTCCCTAGGCACAAAACCCTAAATTTCAACCACTAATGCACAGAGCAAGCTTGGTGTTTAGGTTAACTCAACCGCTAGGCTTCACAAAGGTTCAATATGACCCACAAATAAGCTACCTGATGATGCAAATTAAAGAATGAGCTTAGAACTTACTAGGGACACCATAAATCAGATAATATCAAGCAACCCTATCCTTAGACGCTCAAATATACAAAACTTTGAATTCCAAGAATGCCCAAGATGGAAAGAATCACTCACATTCAATAATCAAAAGTAGGGTAATGAACACATACCATTAATAAGTCAATTCCAGCAAACACAAACCACAATATTGAATGCCCGAGTAAGAAACATTAATGATAATGCCTAGGGAGTCATAATCAAATTCAACAATTCACAAATTTAGCACACCAAAGCTAGCCAAGCACCTCAGGATTGAGTACTTCAACTCAATAGGATGCAAATGATAAAGAAAAATGGCATAAAGTTCCCCAAAAATCACTTAAATACCATCTTCAAAAATTGTACAAATGGCATTAGTTCAATCAACAAGACATCCAGACAAAACTCGAAAACTCAACAAGATGACAGATATTCAAAGAAATCCGATCAGCATGGAATTTTGTGAAGGTCAGGAATTCTTGAACCATAGGATAAAGAAAATAGGACTAGACTTAGAGAGGATCATGGAATTCCACAAGGATCAAATTTTCCCGACAGCAGTGAAAAACCCGAGATAAGCTTGAAACTTAAGATTTTTAATGAATACCCTAAAGGGATCACCAAAAAAAGAAAGATAAACACTTAAGCTCATTCCAAGGCAAGGTAAATCCTTAAAATAAAAGGGCCAAAACACCAAGAACGAAAGTAAAAGAGGGTCCCTTCTTTCAACGGGTGTGTGTGAGAAAATTGCACAACACTAGTCCTAACGAACGAGTCAAAGTCTAGAGGTTGTTGGCTAGCAGATAGAGTAAGATATATTTATACAGGAAAATATCTACTGAGCCTTCCTTGTCAGAATAGGATGTAGGATTTGAGAAATACAAATCCACAGAACCCAAAGAACACCTGCATGCAAGAAACTTGTCACAGAGAAAGAGAGAGAACAAAACAAGGGTTTTGGCTCTTACAATGTGCAAAATGTATTATTAGAGAAAAAATGAATCAAGAGAGTAGAATACAATAGATCAATCCTTATAAAAGGAGATCTAAACCGAATGGAAACCCTAACCCTAAAGGTGAGTGTATTTAATAATTAATGTTAATTATTAAATGACTAATATATGTGCATAAAGTGAAGTCTTAAGAGGAGAGTAAAGTTAATTAATTACTTTACTCTAACACCCCCCCTTAAGGTGAGATACAATGCAGCTACAAACAATGTAGAAGAAAGCAAAGGAACAACAATGCATGAAAGTAAAATTGGGTCCCAGCAACTAGGCTTGATCAGGTACCCAAATACAACCAAATCTCTGTAAAGCGGAGAAAAGGAGAAAACCCAGTGGGAAAAAACTCCTCTCCAAAAAGAGATGAACAAGAGTGAAAGAAGAAGAGAGATAGAAGGAGGACTCAACATAACCCCCCAAAACTACTTCTATCACACAAGTACAAAATATGTTCCCCCATAGAAGAGAGAAGAGGCTCCAAAACCCCCCCAAAATGAGAGAACCCCTATGCCAATGATCAAAACAATGTGTCTCCTCAGAGGAAGAAACAGATCCAACGGTCGAGGAAGAGGAAATCCTGAGATGTGAGGTGAAAATGGAAGTCCTGGATGATGCTCACTGAAGAATGGAACTGCAGTATGAGTGTCTAAATAACAGGATGGTGAATCAAACAACTCAAGATGATCCTGAAATGGAATCTCCAATGAAGATGGGATAACATGTGTGCTGAAACTGTCATCTATGAGGAAAGGAATATCCTCTTATATGGCCTCAACAACTACACTTGATGGCTCGATGAGAGGAGCAACAATGTCAGTCATAGCTGAAGAGGAATCTTGCTGAACAAATGTGATCTCAATAGGAGGTAGAGGTGTAGAAGTCTCAACACTAGTCTCATGAACAAATGGAAGAACACATAAGTTCAAGTGACCAAACTTCACCTCAGATACTGCATGCTCTCTTATAGAAAGAGAGGAAAACTCAGACAGTTGATCACTCTTACCGGTTGTATGCATTCACACACTTTGGGAATCAAGAGAGTAGAATACAAGAGATCAATCCTTATAAAAGGAGATCTAAACCAAAAGGAAACCCTAACCCTAAAGGTGAGTGCATTTAATAATTAATATTAATTATTAAATGACTAATATATGTGCATAAAGTGAAGTTTTAAGAGGAGAGTAAAGTTAATTAATTACTTTACTCTAACAGAGGAGATTCTACCGGCTGTAAATAGTAGATTCACGTTCATTGAAGGGAGGGTTAGTTCTCCACTCCATGAAGGTGGCTGTGAGACTGTCAAGACCCTCATAATAGACTTCTAAAGTTGTGGCTTTGTCAACAACACAAGGACCCTGCAATCGGGTATAGGCATGATGAAACCTATTGTTAAAGGAGGATATGGGCTCATGAACTTCTCTCTTAAAATTGGTGAACTCAAGATAAAGCTCATTGGGACTAATGGGGATCCTAAATTTCTGCAGAAATGCATTCTCCAATTTAGTCCAATTCTGAATAGACCCAGCAAGAAGAATATTGTACCAATAGAATGCATCTTCTCCTAGGGAATAAGGAAAGATCCTACACACTACATCGATTAATTCATCTATCCATAAGGAAAGTCTGAAAGATTCTAACGTATTCCTCAGTAGTTCTATTGGGGTCATTAACATGGAACTTAGAACAAAAGTGTCCTGGGTTCTTGGGCATAACATTGTAGTTGTTGAAGGTCAAATGAGATGGATTGTTGGAAAGGAAATCCATTGGTGATAGTGGGGGTGGTAATGGATGAATTATGACAAGGTGAGGTCATTGAATGAGAATGTCCTCAAAATCAGATGTGGATGGATTCGATGAAAATGAGGATGATGGGGATAATGAAAGTGGCCGGGTGGATGATGACTCACCCCTTATTCTGGTCCTCCTTGACCTGGTAGGAGGTTGAAATTCCTCAACTTCCTCTTCTCCTGGAGTAGATCTAGTTCTTCTTCTGAATCTTTTAGGAGAGATGGCAGACAAAAATTGATCCAGCTTAACTTATTCAGGCCCTCTTTCTAGCGCCAATCTGTTGATGGTGTTTTCTACACAACAACAACTTAGAAAGAATGTGATATTCTATCTCTCTTGAAAGGTAAATCTCTATCGACAAGCTTCAAGAGATAACACCAAGGTCTCTAATTTCAGGTCTTCACAATGCATAAACAACTCAGTGATAAATGTGAAAATGTTGGTAATCACAAAGGGACCTTACTACATGAAAAGACTGAATCTTTAATTTCTCAGAAATGGCAATATAATGATACTCCAATCCTAAATCTGACTAAAATGATAAAATAAATGACAAAAGATAAGGGTTTAAGAGAGATCCCTAAAATTAAAACTACTCCTAAGATTAACAATGCAAATGATGAAATACTTGAAATGGACCAATCCCTCATAAACTAATTCCTGCTTGACCTAGATGAATCTGCAATCTCATAGAAATAGTGCAGTCTTCTACCGTATTTAAATATTTTTCAGATCATGAACATTCATCCAAGACAACCTTATGGCAATTAAAATGAATAAACCTTCACAATTGAACTAAGCACAATAGATATATGGTCTAGGATAACTTTGCAAAGCAACTAACAGTCAGCTAGCTACAAAAAGTATGGACTAGGGATCACTACAAACACTTCAAGCATCAAACCATAAACACCATTGAATCATGTCTAATTCTAAATCTAGCATATATCTAATACTTCTCAGGAAATCTCAATGATAGAATAGCAAGAACCATGCAGGATAATCGACACAAGAGATTTCACCAAAAGCACAATGTCTTCAATTGTATTGAATCACCCAATAATAGCAACAATTCCAGTGTTCTTTGTTACAACACTTGCTCAAAATGAACTAACTTCTAACTCTTGCTCTACTAGTTAATTCACTCCAATATCCAAAACTATCTATCTAGCCCTTACAAATGAGGAAGAATTCCATATTAATAGAAGCCTCCCAAGGCATGTCGGCCTAATTAGAATTTGTAATAATAATAAATAGCCATAAAATAAGTTGGCCAAGAGGAATTCAAAATAAGATAGAACATGCATTAAATGCATGAACTCCATGTAGGTCATCCTGGGATCTCCAATATAGTTCAAACCAATGCATGCAAAATAATAGGGAAGCAAAAATTTTAATTTAGGCTTGCATTAACTGCCTTCTCCTTTGTCTTTATTTCACTCCAACCTATGGAAATAATCTTGCTCTTCGGGATCTTACTCTTGATGTCCATCTTGATCCTTTCTACTTCATACATAGAAGACCCTTCTGTACTCAGATCCACCATTCTACCCTTGGTCCCACTTGCCACTTCCTTGCTTGATTCAACCTACACTTAACAAAGAAGCCACAGTAAAGATCACATAAAATCCAAGTTAAATCAATTATAAACAACATAACCATCATCAAAATAAGTCCCAAATAAGCAAGGTGTCATTTGTTCTCATAAAAATTGATCATCTTAAAGTCTGGGTTTTTAGTCCCTCTGCAGAATCTAGGCTAGGGAGGAATTTCAGAGAATTCCCAGCCAGGAAGATTCTAGTGGCATAATCATGAAAAGTACCCATTAGTCACTTAATCAATTATCGTTAGCCAAGAAGCAGCGTGAAACATCTTAAAATAGCTAACATTAATCATAAAATGCATAATCATTCGTTAATAAACCGTGCTTATCTCAAAATCCTTAATGTTCAACAATGTTTCGGGGAATTATGCCCGAGACAAAATTTCATGAAAGAAACGATAGTCAGTAAATTCCAGAAAAATGATAGGAAATTTTTTTTTCTGAAAAATCCGGATAGAATGGAAATCTGAGGGGAAGATGAAACTCCAAGAAACTACAAATTTGGGAAAATATGGAGAAAATGAAAGGTTAGGGAATTCTGGCAGAAGAGGAATTCTACGAAGAACCTGAAACACTGAATACTATCATTTTCTCACAAATTCACTGAAATTGATTGAATGATCACAAAATTGAGGACCTTGGTCATGGAACCAATTTGATTTGAACCTCCCATAGATCATCCTTGGATTAAAGGCTCATCCTAAGAAAAATTGAAAGGAAATGGTGATGCCCTAGGCATAAAACCCTAAATTTCAACCATTGATGCACAAAGCAAGCTTGGTGTTTAGGTTAACTCAACTGCTATGCTTCACAAAGGCTCGTTATGACCCACAAACAGGATACCTCATGATGCAAATGAAAGAACGAGCTTAGAACTTACTTGGGACATAATACATCAGACAATATCAAGCAACCCTAGCCTCAAACACTCAAATATACAGAACTTTGAATTCCAAGCATGCCCAACACGGAAAGAATCACTCACGTTTGATAATCAAAAGCAAGGTAATGGACACGTACCATTAACAAGTTGATTCCAGCAAATAAAAACAATAATCTTGAATGCCCAAGCAATCAACAACAATGATAATGCCCAGGGAGTCATAATCAAATCCAACAATTCACAAATTTAGCACGCCAAATCAAGCCAAGCACCTTAGGATCGAGTACTTCAACTCAACAAGATGCAAATGATAAAGCAAAATGGCATAAAGTTCCCCTAAAATCGCTTAAATACCATCTTCAGAAATCATACAAATGACATAATTCAATCAACAAGACATCCAGAAAAAACCCAGAAACCCGACAAGACGACAGATATTCAGAGAAATCCGATCAACACGGAATTCCATGAAGGTCAGGAATTCCCAAACCACAACATATAGAAAAT
>VDFB02086081.1:285276323-285342399 GCA_007258455.2 Sequoia sempervirens | reverse complement strand
ATATGGGAAATTGATATAAGCAACCAAACTATCCATCAAATATTGTATCACAACATACAAATGTACAACCATCTCATGGTCAGCAATATGTGCCATATCTTCATACACAATACAATAATCCAATGTAGCAATATCAACACTTGCATAATCCTCCCCCTCAGCAATATACAACAATGATCAGACAATTTTATTTGACAGGGTTTCAATTATACCCTTACCCTATGGATAGTAGTTGGAGAAGTCTTGTTCCTAAGTTTACAGGGAGTAGTGCAATTACTACTGAAGATCATTTGAGGAATTTTAATGCTTTTGTCCAAGACTTGGATGTATCATATTAATATTTACATATGAGGTTGTTCATGATGTCGCTTACCGAAGAAGCTAGGGATTGGTTCAATAGCCTGCCAACAACCTCTATTGATTCTATTCAAGAATTTCAGGATCGATTTCTTGAACAGTATGGAAATCCATGTGCACCAGATGTTGCTTTACATGAGCTAGTACAGATTCAAAAAAATAAAAATGAGTCAATTTATGATTTTAACTGAAGATTCAACAAATTGCAAAATAAGATACCACCTGGGTCAAAGTTTCCAGACTCTGTAGCATTAAGTATTTCTTTGAATGCATTTGATCCAAAAATAGGGTATGAACTAAGAAACAGGTTTCCAAGAGATTTGGCTGAAGACCAAAAGATAACACTGACCATTGAAAACAATAGGAAAGCTGTTGGGATGATCAATAAGAGAGACAATCCTAGGGTTCCTCAGCAAGTCAATAATTACCAGTACAAATAGGAGAACACATACATAAATGAGAGGCCGCGGTTACATGATATGCCCTACAATACAAATTGGAAGGATGGGAAACCTGTAATGGATATACCTAGGAACAAAGGAACACCTGATCCATTAAGGAAGAAGGGGGTGTATATGGTCAATAATAATCTTTGGTGTGAAGGTTGTGATGGGCCACATTCCCCAGAGCACTATGTTGTAGCCCAAGAAATGCAAAAAGAAGGGATGCTAGCAGGTGGCAGTGGAGGATATCACTCAGTGTTTTTGATTTCAAATACTATTCACCCCATTTAGGAGGAATATTTATCTTCAGAAGATGAAGGCTATGAGTACGATGTTTCAAATCAAAGGTGCAATGTTCACATGGCTGAACAACAAGTTTTTACTGATTCTGAAGAAGATTATGCAAAACAATACTCTGTTGAGGTGCCTACTCAATGCAATATAAGGAGAACCATTGAAGAAGAAATAAAGAGGTTAACCATTGTTGTGGTTGAACAAGCGAAGAGAAAGTATTGGTTAAGAAATAGGATAGTGAATGAAAAGGAAGGTGCTCCCAGGGAAACATTTGTTGGAAATTTATGTATCAATCCCATAGGCTGTAACCTCTATTGGAGCCAAGTTGGTGTGACATCCATGAAGTCTGGCCGACTAGCAGTTTTGAATCTTGTTGAACAGATCAAGTCGTTGTGACCTTGCAAGAGTCTTGTCGAACAATTTTACTTTGGAACCTATCATTGTGACAAGAAGCAGTCATTGTGACATCTTACCCCGTGGAGATCTCTGGCCGACAGTCCATTCTATCACATATCGGGATAACCTACGGTGGCTCGGTGAGAAGTCTTATCGAGATATTAAAGTCTCGCCGATAGTATGATACATGTTGTGGTCTTCGGTGTATCTTATATTCTATCGGTAAGAAGTATTACCGATGTGAAAATGTCTCACAAACGGAGGTTCAAGTGTTGGTCATCAGAGTAACACAAAGGATCTCAGGGAAATCTCTTAGCAACTAAAGAATGTCATACCGATAGCATAAGGCTATCGGGGTAACCCAAATGGTCTCGGGAAGAAGTCCCAGTGAACAATGAAGGTCTCACCGATGGGAACACATATGGAGTATTCACGGTAACATAAAAGATCTCGGTGTGAACTATTAGTGATAGACGTTAGTCTTGCCGATTGCTGATCACTATAGAGTAAATTTGAACCTTCGGTGGGATGTCCCAATGATAGCGATGAGTCTCGCCAACTGGTGGATGTTTCGAGGTAACGTAAGGAGACTCGGTGGAAGGTCTTGGTGAGAGTGGTATGTCTCACCAATAGAAAATTGAAATTGATGCAACATGTGAAGCTTGGTAAAACGTCTTGCCAATGAGGAATCTCTTGCTGATAGGAATGAAATGGATATCGGTAGTTTCGAGATGACTTATGGCATTCGCTATTTCGTCTTGCCAACTATTGGAACCTTTTCTGATATCGATATGAAGTTGTTGGCATCAAGGAGACATGATCAGTGTCTCACCGACATGCCAACACAGATTTAAGCCATTTGACTGAGTGAGACTTTCCTATGTGGTGTCTCATGGACCAATAGGAGAAGCTGAATCTAAACAGTTGGAAGATAGTTAGTTGTGACAGTTCTGTGAGGAAGTTCAATAGACAAGGAACACCATGAATATAGTTTACAGTTACAGATGCTCTAAGGTTTGATTGCTGGTTTGATCAATAGGTGTGTGAATAGTTTGAATTGTATCAGAGTGAATTCTATTCTGTGAAGACTGTAACATGAAGATTCCTGTACAAGATTGATCATAGTGAAAGTTGCTATAATATGACATCAAAAAGATAAGTCGGAACTCTTGTATGTAATCCTTATTATTGTAATACAAAGTGACTTCTCCTGGTGTGGTGGGTTTTTCTCCCGTAAGGGTTTTACCACGTATATCTAGTGTTCATTTGTGTTTGTCTAATTCTTTGTTTCTGATATTTATTTCAAAGTGCATCTTAAATTGAATTGTAGTAGAAAAATTAAAAGTATATCTGCATTCTTCCCTGAGTCTTTGATGTTAGGAGAGTTGTTTCCGCATCTAGCTTTCCTTACAAGTGGTATCAGAGCCTGGCCAGTTGTGTTATCCTTGTGGGTACATTGGGTTTTTTGAGTCAATTTCTGTTCAATGGGAGTCTTGTAGAAGTTTTTCAATTTCTAATTATAGATTGAGATAGATAGCATGTTAGGAAAGTTTGAAATAAAGAAGTTCAATGGCAGCAATTTTGAGTTGTGGAAACTTAAGATGGAAGATCTTTTAGTGGATCGTGATCTGTGGCTTGTTGTGTCTGGAACTAAACCTACAGGCATGAAGCAAGAAGATTGGGACCTTGCAGATAGAAAGTCTAAGGGGTTGATAAGGCTCTATTTGGTAGACTTCATTCTTCTGAATGTACATGAGGAGAAGACTGCATATTCCTTGTGGAAGAGACTGGCATCTATTTATCAAGGGAAATCCTTGGTGAATAAACTGTTCCTAAGGAAGAAGTTGTACTCATTGAAAATGTAGAAAGGAGGGTCTATTGCTGATCATTTGAACACATTTAACATGTTGATTGCTCAATTAACTTCTGTTGGTGTAAAGACTAATGAAGAGGATTGTATGCTGATATTATGTTCTTTGCTAGATTCATGGGATCACCTGGTGATGGCTATTGGGAGTACAACATCCAGTTTCAAGATGGACTATGTTGTTGCATCTTTGTTGTCAAAAGAGAAGAGAAGGAAATCTTCTGAGATGGCTAAGGAAGCTCTTGCTGTCAAAGGAAGATCGAAAGAGAAAGACAAGAAGAAGGACAAGAAGTCCAAATCAAAATTAGAGGGGAGATCAAAGTCTCCTGGCAAGAAGTCCAAGATGAAGTGCTGGAATTGTGGGCAACCTGTTCATGTCTGAAAGGATTGTAAAGAGGAGAAGAAGAAGAAGAAGAAGTATTCTTCCAACAATGACTCTTCTCATAGTGATGCAAACGTCTTCATTACAGCCTTGGCTACACAGGCATCAGATGATGTCTAGCTGATTGGAGCATCTTTCCACATGACATCTCACAGAGACTGGTTCACAAAGTATGAAGAATACAATGGTGGAAAGGTGTACTTGGAAAGTGATTCAAATTTAGAGCTTGTTGGCTGTGGAAGAGTCAGAATCCAATTTCCTAATGGAAGAGTAAAGGGAATCAATAATGTAATGCATATACCAGGTCTGGCTCGAAACTTACTTTCTGTAAGTATGTTGAATGATATTGGAGTACAAGTCTCATTCTCTAGAAATGGCTGCAAGATGGCTAGAGGATCTATGGTGTTGGCTAGAGGTGCTCGAATTGGTACCCTATACAGGCTGGATGCATAGGCTATTCAATGTAATAGTGTCTCTGTAAAGTCATAGAAAGCTACTCATGGAGGTAAAGAGGAAAATATCCCTAATTATGTAAACTCTATGGAAGTAAAACTTCTAGTAGAGAAGACTATGCTCTAGCATCATAGGATAGGCCACAGAGGAGAAAAAGGTTTAAAAACCTTGAAGAATAAAAACCTAGTTGAGGGGATTGAAGACTGTAATCTCGAATTTGATTTATGTGAGCATTGTATATATGGAAAACAACACCGTGTTTCATTTTATTCCAGTCCTCATAAATCTTCTGGTTTGCTAGATTATATCCATTCAGATGTATTTGGTCCAGTGGATGTTCCTTCTTTGTCTAAATCAAGATACTATGTGTCATTCATTGATGATTATTCAAGAAGAGCATTTGTTTATTTTTTGAAAAGTAAATCAGAAGTGTTCAGTCAATTTAAGGAATTTAAGAATATTGTTGAAAATTAGACTGGTAGAAAAATAAAATGCTTAAGGACTGATAATGGTAGTGAATTTTGTTCTGATGAGTTTGAAAGATACTATAAAGACCATGGGATTAAAAGACATAAGACTACACTTTATACTCCACAGCAAAATGGAGTTGTAGAAAGGTTCAATAGGATAGTGATGGAGAGAGCACGAAGTATGCTGAGTAGTGCTGGCTTGGAGGAGAAGTTCTGGGCTGAGGTTGTTGCTACTACATGTTACTTGATTAATCATTCTCCAAATTCTGCTCTTGTTGAGAAAACATCTTTGGAAGCATGGTCTGGTAAGAAGCCCTCTCTTAGACATATTCGTGTTTTTGGCTATGAGGCATATGCTTATGTGTCGTATGAGAAGAGATCTAAATTGGAGAACAAAGCTGTCAAATGTATTTTTATTGGCTATAGTGTTGGCATTAAAGGATACAAGCTTTGGAATCCTAATACAGAGAAGGTTGTATACAACAAAAGTGTAATCTTTCGTGAGCTGAAACCTTCTACCTTGGATCTGTAGTCAGAGACAAAGTCAGAAAATAATAAGGATGTAGTTGGAATTCCTCCTACACCAAATAAAGAGGAATTGAAAATTCAAAATGTACCTGAAACTAAGGAGAGCTCAAGCAGTTTTGAAAGTTCTGAAGAAGAAGAAGAACCTCAGTCTTAGTAAGTGAGGAGGTCAACCCATGAAAGAAAACAACCTGATAGGTATGGGTTCTCTTTAATAGATTCTACTTGTGCTTATGCTTTGATTTCTAGCACTGATAAGCCTAGGACTGTAAAAGAGGCATTTAAGATGTCTGATTCAAACTTTTGGTTGGAAGCCATGAATGAAGAAATGGCATCATTAGAAAAGAATGAAACTTGGAGTTTGGTGCCCTTGCCTAAAGGCAAAAAAGTTGTTGGTTGCAAATGGGTATTTAAAAAGAAGATTGGTCTAGATGGCAGTGTGGAAAAGTACAAGGCAAGATTGGTTGCAAAGGGTTATTCCCAAGTAGAGGGAATTGATTATGGGGAAATATTTTCTCCTATAGCTAAGTTGACATCTATCAGATTTCTTTTGTCACTTGCAATAGCGTATGACTTAGAGTTCAAACAAATGGATGTGAAAATAACATTTCTTCATGGTGATCTTGAAGAATAATTCTATATGTCCCAACCTGAGCACTTTGTGGAGAAAGGTAAAGAGAAACTAGTTTGCAAGTTAAAAAAGTCTTTGTATGGGTTAAAGCAGTCACCTAGAATGTGGTACCAGGAATTTGATACTTTTGTATTGTCTTTGGGATTTGTGAGATCAAAGTTTGATCATTGTGTCTATTATAAAGTTGAAAGTGATCAAGTTCTTATTATTGCTCTCTATGTTGATGATATGTTGTTCATAGGCAATAGTAAGCTAATGATTTCTGATCTTAAGTCTTAGTTGTCTACTAAGTTTGAAATGAAAGATCTTGGTGCAGCAAGGTATCATTGTGTCTAGGGATCAAGGAGATATACATAGGCAGGGGAAAAATAGTAGAAAAAGCAAGGTATATTCTAGGGATGGAGATAACCAGGGTCAAAAATAGTAGAAAAATTTGGCTCGGTCAGAGTAAGTATATCAGGACTATTCTAGAGAGATTTTGCATGAATGATTGCAAGTAGTTAGTTGTTCCAGTCTTATAGGGAACGAAGCTATCTGTTGAAGACTATCCAAAATCTCCTACTGAGATGGAGGACATGACCAGTGTACCCTATGCGAGTGCAGTTGGTAGTCTCATATATGCAATGGTCTATACAAGAACATACATTGCCCAAGCAGTGGGAGTTCTTAGTCAGTTTATGGCTAATCTTGGAAGAATACATTGGGATGTTGTGAAGAGAGTGTTTAGATATTTGAAGGGTACTTCAAATTTTGCTTTGTGTTACCATGGGAACTTAGTTGAATCACAGAGGACTCTCAGCATTCATGGATATGTTGATTCTGATTGGGCAAGGGACATTGACAGAAGGAGGTCCACTAGTGGATACATTTTCATGTTGAATGGTGGTGCAATGAGTTGGATGAGTAAGCAGCAGGCTGTAGTCACTTTTTCCACTACAGAGGATGAATGCATGGTAGCTACTCATTCTTGTAAAGAAGAAGTTTGGTTAAAACGTTTGTGTTCTAACATTGGTTTTGATGCAGGGAAAATAACTATTTTCTATGAGAGTCAGAGTGCAATTTGTCTGGCAAAGAATCCCACTTTCCATGCCAGGACAAAACATATAGATGTACAGTATCACTTTGTATGAGATATGGTGGAGGATGGAAAGGTAAGTTTGGAAAAAGTTGATACTCTAGAGAATGTTGTAGATGCATTGATGAAGGCAGTGAGCACAGACAATTTCAGGTGGTGTGCTAGTTCGATGGGCCTCAAGGCCCATGATTTTTAGTAAGTTTTGTTGTGCTCTGGAGGTGCCTATGTGATCTTCGTCAAGTGGGAGATTGTTGGAAATTTATGTCTCAATCCCATAGCTGTAACCTCTACTGGAGCCAAGTCGGTGTGACATCCATGAAGTCTGGCTGACTAGTAGTTTTGAATCTTGTTGAATAGATCAGGTCGTTGTGACCTTGCAAGAGTCTTGCTGAACGCTTTTACTTTGGAACCTATCGTTGTGACAAGAAGCAGTCGTTGTGATATCTTACCGCGTGGAGATCTCTAGCCGACAGGCCATTCTATCACATATCTGGATAACTTATGGTGGCTTGGTGAGAAGTCTTATCGAGATATTAAAGTCTAACCGATAGTATGATACATGTTGTGGTCTTCGACATATCTTATATTTTGTTGGTAAGAAGTCTTACTAATGTGCAAATGTCTCACCGACGGAGGTTCAAGTGTTGGTCATCGGAGTAACACAAAGGATCTCGGGGAGATCTCTTAGCGACTAAAGAATGTCATACCAATAGCATATGGCTGTCGGAGTAACCCAAATGGTCTTAGGAAGAAGTCCCAGCGATCGATGAAGGTCTCGCCGACGGGAACACATATGGAGTCTTCGCGGTAACATAAAAGATCTTGGTGTGAACTCTTAGTGATAGACATTAGTCTTGCCAACTATTGATCACTACGGAGTAACTTTGAACCTTCGGTGGGATGTCTTAGCAATAGCGATGAGTCTTGCCGACTGGTGGATGTTTTGATGTAATGTAAGGAGACTCGGTGGAAGGTCTTGGGAAGAGCGGTATGTCTCACCGATAGAAAATTGAAATTGATGCAACATGTGAAGGTTGGTAAAACGCCTTGCTGATGAGGAATCTCTTACCGATAGAATGAAATGGATATCGGTAGTTTTGGGATGACTTATGGCATTCGCTATTTCATCCTGCCGACTATTGGAACCTTTTCCGATATCAATATGAAGCTGTTGGCATCAGGGAGACACAGCCAGTGTCTCACCGACATGCCAACATAGATTGAAGCCATTTGACTAAGTGAGACTTTCCTATGTGGCGTCTCATGGACCAATAGGAGAAGCTGAATCTGAATAGTTGGAAGATAGTTCATTGTGACAATTTTGTGAGGAAGTTCAACAGACAGGGAATGCCATGAATATAGTTTGTAGTTATAGATGCTCGAAGGTTCAATGGTTGGTTCGATCAATAGGTGTGTGAACAGTTCGAATTGTATCAGAGTGAATTCTATTATGTGAAGACTGTAACGTGAAGGTTCCTGTACAAGATTGATCATAGTGAAAGCTGTTGTAATATGACATCAGAAAGATAAGTCAGAACTCTTGTATGTAATCCTTATTACTGTAATACAAAGTGACTTCTCTTGTTGTGGTGGGTTTTTCTCCCGTAAGGGTTTTCCCACGTATATCTGGTGTTCATCTATGTTTGTCTAATTCTTTGTTTCTGATATTTATTTCAAAGTGCATCTTAAATTGAACTGTAGTTGAAAAATTAAAAGTATATATGCATTCTTCCCTGAGTCTTTGACGTTAGGAGAGTTGTTTCCACATCTAATTTTCCTTACAACATTCATGAAAGATAGAGAAGTAACACCAAGAGTTTTGAAGAGAACAGAAAATAAGAAACATGACAAGAATGAAAAAAAGCTTGTTCAGAAAGAAGAGAGCAAAGAGTTATACAAAGAAAAGCAGAAACCTATCCAAAAGGAAGAACTTAAAGGGGAAACATTAGAGAAAAATAAAATGGTTAAGGCAGAGGGTTCTTCATTTGAATTTTCTCAAGCTTTATCTCAGGTAAAAATGTATGTCCCACTACTCGAGATGATGAGAATTAAGGAGTATAGGGATAGTGCAATTCAATTGATATCAAGTGGAAACAAGAAAAGTACGAGTTCTAAAAATTAGATGGCCACTAAAATGGTTAACAAGCAAGAGAAATTCATTGTCCCTGAAGTGTACTTAAATGATGTATTGGTAAGTTCCCCACAAGTTGAACCTTTTTTCACCACACTGCTTATAAATAACAAATTGTTAAGGAATTGCATGATAGACTCTGGCGCTGCAATCAATATCATGCCAGTTGGAGTTATGAAACAACTAGGCATGTGGGTAGATACTAATGAAGGGAAGTGTTATGCAATGGATAGCTAGCCTGTTCCAGTAGTAGGTGTTATGAAAGATGTTGAAGTCAAACTAGCTACTTATCCTCAGGCGGCCTACAATATAGATTAAACTGTAATTGATTCCCCTCCTCAGTTTGGGATGCTTTTATTAAGACAGTGGATGACAGCAGTTGGGGGAAACGTACAATTTGATTTATCTTATGCAAAAATTCTAGTGAATGGCTAGGAAGTTAAGTTGTACAGGGAGTCGAGGATGAACCAAATTGTAGATTGTGTGCCTCAAAATCAAGTCAATTGCTTTTGTGATGTGGATCTTGGAAGTTTTAAGATAGAACCATCCCAACCAGAATTAGTCAATGGTGATCCAATTGATAAACATGTTGTAAAAAATTGTGATGGCGTGTGGAAAATGTACTTTGATGGAGCTTGCAACCAAGAAGGTAATAGAGCAGGAATAGTATTTGTTTCACCTGAAGGAGTTACTTTTAAATATTCATTTTTTCTGGCATTTGAATGCATGAACAATATAGCAGAGTATGAAGCTTTACTAACAGGATTGAATATGGCCGTAAAACATAAGATCAAGTTGCTATCTATTCTAGGGGATTATGAGCTAGTTGTTTCTCAAGTTAAATCAAAATATGCAGCAAAAAACAAGAGGCTGAAACAATATAGGAATATTGTATGGGACACAATTGAGTTGTTTGATGCTTTCTCCATTGAATGGATTGAGAGGTTGAAGAACATAATGGTAGACTTTTTAGCCAATGTAGCACTAAGAAGAGATGACATCACATTGGCTGGAGTGTCTCAAATCAAGTTCAAAGCAAGACTTGTTGTGCCTGAGAATATATACAGTTGGAAAGTTTTTAATGATGATGCTGACCTCTTGAAATTTATTCACTATATAGATTAATATGAAGCTCAAGAAGTTGATTTCAATGCTTTTGTTGAAGAAGTAGATGGAAAGTAGACAGTATTTGGGAAAGAGGTCTTATAGCTTAAAACTAATAAGCTTCCCAAAGGGCTAGTAGCATTGGAAAGGGTATATGATGGAAATGATCAGTCCCTGATAAAACTAATACCAGTCAAGACAGAGGATATTGAAGAGGTCAATTTAGGGACTGAACTGACACCAAAAAAGGTATACATTGGGAAGAAAATAAGCCCGACAATTCGAAGAATGTTGATTGCATTATTGAGAAAATATAAACATGTGTTTGTATGGTCTTATGAAGATCTCAAAGCATATAGGGAAGATTTGTTTCAACATGAAATCCCATTAAAGCCAGTTACAAAGCCATTTAGGAAAAGACAAAGACCTATCAACCAAAATTTGGAACCAAAAATGTAGGAGGAATTGGTAAAGCTTAGAGATGGGGGTATTATCAAACCAATTAGGCATTCAACATGGGTTTCAAACCTAGTTCCTGTGAGGAAGAAGAACGTGGATATCAAATTATGTGTGGACTTCAGAAATCTAAATGTGGCATCTCTCAAGGATAATTATCCTCTACCTAATATAGAGGTTGTACTACATAAAGTAACCGGGTGTGAGATGTTATCTATGATGGATGGGTTCTTTGGTTACAACCAGGTCAAATTCAAAGAATCTGAGCAATACAAGACAACTTTTACAACCCCATGGGGAACATATGTTTATGTGAGAATGCCATTTGGTCTCACAAATGCAGGTGCAACCTTTCAAAGAGCTATGGACGTAGCATTTGCAGACTTGATTAATGCTATCATGGTGGTATATCAAGATGACCTTACTACTTATTCAAAAAGGGCTGAAGACCATGTAGAACATCTAGAAAAGGTATTTATTAAAGCTTTAGAATATGGTATTAGTCTGAACCCTAAGAAATGTCATTTTGCAGTCACAGAGGGAAAACTCTTAGGAAATATTGTGTCAAAGGAGGGAATTAGAATAGATCCTGAGAGGGTTGAGACCATAGATAAACTTCCTATTCCTAAAACTGTCAAGGCCATCCAGTCATTTTTTGGACATATCAATTTTGTTAGGAGATTTGTCTCTAATTTTGCTGAAATTGTTAAGCCCGTATCAATGATGCTGAGGAAGGGACAAAAGGTAGATTGGACTATAGAAGCATTAGAAGTTTTTATATCAATCAAAATGGACATTAAGGAGGCTCTTGTCCTTAAATCTCTAGACTTTTCAAAACCCTTTCAAATATTTTTATTTTCTTTGTTGCATACTATAGTTGTTGTTATGTTGCAAAAGAATGAGGAAGGTCATGAGCAACATGTGTCCTTTTTCACCAAGTCATTGTAGGGGTCGGAATTGAAATATGATATAATGGAGAAACAAGCGTTTACATTAGTGAAAGCCATAAAATCTTTTAGACTATATCTTGTTGGAGCTAAGGTGATCACTTATGTCCCTCATGCGGCTGTTAAAGATATTTTGACAAAGTCAGAGGTGACTAGAAAGAGATGTAGATGGATTGATAAAATTCAATAATTTGATATGGAAATACAGATCACTAAATTAGTGAGAGGTTAGGGTTTGGCCAAGTTAATGGCAGAAACAAATGTTGAAGCAAATCAAATTTATAATGTTGAAGATGAAGGAAATGCAGTTGCAAGTATTGAGCATACTCCTTGGTATACATACATCATGTATTACCTTAGATACATGAAGTTTCCTAAAGGATTAAGTGATAATCAGAGAAGAACCTTAAAGCTACAAGCATCCAAATATGTGTTCATGGAAGGTGATTGGTTTTGGAAAAATAGGGACGAGATATTGTTGCTATGTTTAGATGAGTCACAAGCCAAGCACATTATAAGAGAAATGCATGAAGGGGTCTGTGGAGGCCATTATTCTGCAAAGATAGCTACACACAAGATTCTTAGGGTAGGTTATTACTAGCCGAAAGTATTTGATGATTCTTTTTGATATGTAAGAAGATGTGAAGCATGTCAGAAGTTCTCAGGGAAAATGAAGTATCAGGGAGCTTTACTACTCAGACCTTTGCAGGTTGAAGCCCCTTTTCATCAGTGGGGAATTGATTTTATTGGGGAGATACAAGAGAAATCAAGTGGAGGACATAAGTGGATACTGGTAGCTACTGATTACTTCACTAAATGGGTAGAGGAATTCCCAACCAAGAAAGCAACGAGTAAAGTTGTAATCAAGTTTTTAATGGATAACATCATTACCATATTTGGTACACCATTAAGATTGATCACAGATAATGGGATGTGTTTCAAATTTGATGAGTTTAAAGATGTTTGCAGTACATATGGTATCACTATTTCTTATATAGCTCCTTACCATCCGCAAGCTAATGGTCAAGCAGAGTCCAGCAACAAAAGCCTTCTAAAAATCATAAGAATGCTAGGTGGGAATAAAAAGGCTTGGGATTCAAAATTGAGGTTGGCTGTGTGGGCTAATAGGATAACTGTGAAAAAGGCAATTGGAAAATCCCCATTTGAATTGGTGTATGGAACACAAGCTAGGATGCCTTTACAAAATTTGTTACTAGTTTACAAATTTATCCTTCAGGAAGATATAGACATTCCTGAACCAATGGAGGAAAGAATGGAGCAGCAGGCAAAACTTGATGAGATAAGAAGATTAGCTCAAAACCAGAATGTGAAGTTGCACACACAAATGAAGTATTTATTTGATAGAAGAGAAAAAGATAGGAAATTTGAAGAAAATGATCTGGTGCTAATGTGGAATGTAAGGTGTCAGGAGAAGGGAAAACATGGGAAATTTGAAGCTTTGTGGCTGGGACCCTTTGTTGTTGTTGGCAAGAAAGGTGAAGATTCATATTATTTGCAAAACATGACTGGTGAAGAATAGGAGTTTCTTGTACATGGGAAATTCTTGAAGCATTTTTTCTCTTGAGCAATATAGAGGATTAAGGGTTTCCAGTGCATGGACAACTCTCAACAATCCTCTCAAAAAATTCTTTTCCATGCACAGTAGTTTAGGAAATAAAAGGAATAGGAATTACTAGTACATGGAAAATCCTGAAATTCCTTCTTCTTAATAAATCTTTCCATGTATAGTAGTATAGGGTCATGTTCATCTCCATTTCTATTCATTCCATCCTGCTCACTAGTCCATAACCTTGAGTTTGGTCTGCTCACCTAGAAATCTAGATCCTTGCAATGATCTCACAATAATTCATTCCTAGACGGAGCCACTATTAGAACTGAAAATTTTTGAAAATTTCATGGCCGCACATACCTGTTAGTTCCCAAAAATGTCCTTACCATATGCACATGAATCCATTTTTCATAAAAAAATTTCCCATATTTTATCATTTGGTCTCATAGAATTCACCTATCCTTGAGTATTTCAATGTGTAAACCATATCGGCATAACATGATGTAGGTCTCACCGATCCATAAAGTATTTTATATTAATGTCTTTTTGCAGTAAATCGGTAAGACATTGGGAATGTCTTACTGATGTTATTCCATTTGGTAATACACATTGGCATGATGCAGTTTGCAGTCTTAGCGGTACAGAGGTCCTATCGGCAAGACAGTGGTCATCGGTGTAAGTCATAACAAGCTTATTTGTTTCTTACCGATCGTGGTGCAATTCCAGAGCATAAAAAAGGAATCTAAAATATTCTCAATGAGTTTCTCAGAAAAGTGGATCCTGTCAGTAGTATAATATCATCGAGGTGAGTTTTAGGAAGTCTTGTTGACCCACCATATCACTATAATAGAATTACATTGGTAGGGGGACTTAGCAAAATTCATAGTCTCGCCGATAACAAAATTCATCAGCCAGACTTGAGTCATCGGTGTAATGTCCTGGAGCATTTTTTGGTCTTGCCGATAAAGCTGAGGAAGTTTTTCGTCATTGTCATCGGGATGAGGTCAAGGAGTCTTACTGACCCCTTATGTCACAACACCAAGTATTGCATTGGTAAGGATTTAGCGATATGTTTGATCATTGGCAAGACTAGCGTCATCGAAGAGAAATAGGAAGCTCATGCCAAATGAAGTTTCGTCGGCAAGAAAATATTATGTCTTGGTGATTAGAATTGATGAAGAAAACAATCAAAAGGTAATAGCTCGGCAAGACACAAAGTAACGGTGGAACGTTTTTCTGACCCCCTAAGTCATGGCGATAGTTTTCATCGGCAAGAGTCTCAGTGATACACTCATTACTGAAGCAATAATTCTCAGGGAGACTCACGATGTCGGTATGACTAGATGACACCATTGTGACATATGATCTATTGGCTATCAGTGAGACTCAGAACATTGATGAGACTGTGTGACACCAAAGCGATATGTAATATGTGATAGTTGAAGAGACTCAAGGCGTCAGCAAAACTACATGACATATCAGTGGATGTCTAGTGAATGTTTGAAAAGGCTCGAATAAAATAACTACCCAGATGTGAATGCAAATGGATGCAAATTTTCATGTGGCCGATATATAAAACCCATCTTTGACAGCAGAGAAAAGGGAGAACAGGGGAGGAAGTAAAAAATACAATAGGATACAAAATGTCTTTTTCTGAGACTATGATGCATGTTTGGAACAATGGAGATTTAAAATTCATTTGATGTGGTGACATTTTTCTGGCATCAATTGTTTGTTGTGTTAATTAAAAGTATTGCTGAAGTTGTCTCCAAGGTTGATGTTTTCTAATTGTTTAAACTGATATATCAAGGATATTTTTCAATTTATCAGTGCACACCTATTGTATCTCTATGGTTGGATTAATTGGGTCTTTCAAGGAAATATTAAATCTCTTAAATCAGTCATAGTAATTAGGGAATCTCATATTGGATCATTAAGAAGAACTCAGTAGTCACATTCCTACATGTTTATACCAGTTATAAACTTAAAATTGTATGCCAAACGATTTATGTATCTGGCAGAAAGAATTTATTCATTTCAGATTTTCATTTGACTTCGTACACCCAATAAGGCACTAGTCTCTACCATTTCATTGTTTAGTTTCATTCAATTTTTTATATGAACGTATTAGATTCTTGCCTTGATATTGCTTATACAATTTATACCAAATTAAAACTCATTTATGCACTCCTATTTGCCAACGTGGGTAAATTGCTTTAGGAAATAAACATTGGTCAAGTCTACCTCATTGTTATAGGTACACCCACCTAGGTCTAGTAGCTCCTGAAGAGTAGAAGGTTCAATTCATTTGGCCTTGTCTATTACCCTGAAACGTATCTAGAGATTGGAAACCTCTAGAGGTATTTTAGCCTACATTTTTGAGAGCTAACAGGGTGATCCATCTCTTCAATTATTTGTGCTTTGAAAATACCAGAATTAGTGATGAATTCCAATATATGTTGGTCATCTTCAAACACCTACAAATTAGTAACACTATCAAGAACTGAGGGTAGTTGCACCAACTCAACTGTGAATCTCTTCAAATCAAATGCATTTAGAGGTTCTAGAGTATTGGCAGTAGTAGCCAAAGCATCGACTCTTTAATTAAATCTTCTTGGGACACGAGTAATGTTGAATGCTTTGAAATTTTCTATTGATTCCCATACTTTGTGTCAATGACTGGAAAATTGCTTGCAATGACAAATGTACTGCTTTCAAACTTGTCTAACTATTAATTTTGAATCACCAAACACCTTGAGGATTCTAACTCTCTTCTTGATTGTGAGGATCAAGCCATGTATAAGGGCTTCATATTCTGCCATGTTGTTAGTACATTGATATTGTAACCGATATGCAACAAGAAAATATTTACCTTGCAAGTTGACGAGTTCAACTTTGATTCCAATTCCTTGTTTCGATTTGGATCCATCAAATTTAAGAATCCAGGCTTGATCATCTATAGCTTGTAATTTATCATTCTTTGGTGTCATCGAACTAGTATTTTTAGTCTTTGTAACATGAATTTTATCTTTATGTACTTTTGATTTAGACCTTTTGACCTTTACCATTTTTTGGATAGTACTAGTTTTCAATTCTATGAATTATCTCCAGACACATCATATAGTTGTTTTCCGAGTGTGCAGCATTATGTAACCTGCACCAATCCTGCAATAACAAAAAATTTAGTGAGATTTTGATTTTATCACTCCTCTAAGCTTCTACAACAATATTCTTTTGAAATTTATCATAAGTACTATTTTCTTCTTTAAAAGAATCACAATCTAATTCAATTAAAACATCTGTTCCTTGAGTTAATTGATTAGGTTTTTGTTGTGTGGTCTCACAACACGCCCCAAGACTAAAAGACTTGGGGACCCAAGTGAAAAAATAACTCTTATGGTAGGAGCTAGAAAATTGAAGGATCACTGAGAATGAAAAGAAAAGAGTACTTCATAATATAAGTGTTTCAAGTATCGGGTACCGGGAATCAGAAGCATTTGTAAAGGTGAAAGATAATGTGAGTTTGAATGGAAGGCTCTAGCTCGATGATTGTACTCCAGTAAAATGGAGTCCGATAAGATTAAAGTTTGGTATGATTGAAGTCCGGTAAGATGGAAGTCCAGTAGAACCAAAGTCTGGTAAAGTTCATGGGTAAAGCTGAATACTGAGTACCAGGTACTAGGTTACAGTGTGAAATGAAATTTTAAAATTTTGAGATTATCTAATGATTCTAGTAATCTGGTATATATGTGAGGATTTATGATATGCTAGAAAGAATGTTATTTATGAGGCTTTTTGTACTAACATTTGAATAATGGTTTTATTTACATGAGATGTTATAAATGTTTTCTTTCTTTAAAATGATTTAATATGTGGAATTTGTGATTGCAAGAGATATATATTGCAATGCAAAGTTTAGGTATGGACGATCAAGAAAATTGTATTTGCAAACAAATCTAATGATGTTCCAGTTTCAATGATGCACTTTAAAAGCTCATGCTGGAATAGATTTCATTGCAAAGGTGTGTTAGATACTAAAATCTTGGGATGCTGGAGTTCAAGCATGTAGTATAGAAGTGTACTTATACAAGGAGTGGCTCATTCCTGGAATGTTCAAATCGAGGAGGACCTTGAAATGTAGGAACAATACTTCCATCTAATCACTCTGATTTTGTGGGAAGTTCCTATATTTTGTCTGAACAGATTTGTTTGGTTCAAAGAAAGAACCCTGATAATTAAAGATTAACACCTGAAGAGCTTCAACATGCAATTGGAGTTGACTTTCATTGACTTTAATTGCAATTCTCCTATCAGTCACTACATTCCACATGCCTTGATGTGATTGGTCCCTTGGATTTCCTCTCATGTATTTTTCTTATCCTATCTGAGCCTTATGTTCTATAAAAGGCTAAAGGATCCCCTTTTTATTTTTTAAGTTCAAAATTTGTGGATGTTAGAAGAGCATAATTTTTTTTCAAGTTTTGTTCTTTTTTCCTATTTTTGAATCATTCTGGCATAAAAACTTTGTACGCACAAAGAAATTGATTAATATTAAATCCAATTAGATAGCTACCTATCTCATGAATCTTTTGTAGCTGATTTTGTTAGTTCAGTTGAACAAGACTGTATGTTGCACTGTTTAAGGGTGTATACAGAACCTACTCAGTGTCCATAAATGAAACCCCTCTCTTTAAAAGCTCGCACCATTTTATATGTAGCTTTGAAGCAATCTAGTGAAGTATAAAGCAAATTTCTCTATTTTAATTGATTCTTTGGGGCATGCATGGAGAATAACCAGGAGAAAATTTTAATTTTCAGTATTTTTATGCTTTATTTTAGAGTAGATGTTTAAATTCTTGAAAATGTTCTAAAAAATTAAATGAATGGATAGAATTTTATTGAAAATATTTCATTTTCTATGAAATTGTTGAATGCTTACTGCTAAATCTACTTAAGTGATAGCAAAGAATTTGTGATGTTCATGAAATACTATTGCAAATATTTTGATTTTATGATACTTTTCTTTATGATCCAATTGAAAAGTCATTGCCTAAAATATTTAATTCTAAACAATCATGGTCCCTTTGAGATTAAAAACAATATCACATCATACTCGAGGGTGACCCTAGTGCAATCATGACCTAGTTATCAGAGACTTGGGATTGAACTAAAGCCAATATTTTCCTGTTAAAGTAGAATCCCCTTTTAGGTTGTCTTTGTTCCATATCTTTCAAGAAGGATAGGATCTTTGTGGTCTTGTCTGTGAAGAATTTATTCACCCTATTTTTTGCAAGTAAAATCAACGTCAACAGTCTTCTAGCATCACATGTAAACACTTCCTCTATTTTGACTCCTAAACTTCATATTTTATAAACTCTTGGTTCTACATCAATATATAGAACTTCATTTTTTTTATTGTAATCTGTGATCATGTATTTCATGTGTGGTTCCCTTTTAGTTCTGATTTGGTTAGGAACTCCTTTCCATGGTAACCACATATGTGAGAAATTAGTATCGATATATCCATTCAAGGTCTTAGACCAATCTTTTCTCAATAACATACCATAAGTATTAGGTATCTCAACAACTTGAATGTCTATATAATATTGAATTCTAGGATCTAATGCCAATTGCATGTGAATATTAGTCAACTCTCCAACTACATTTACTTATGTTTTATCAAGTTGAGTGACCTTATTTAAAGAAAATTTTGGAGTTAATCCTAGCATTTGACATATGGAAAAAGGCATCATGTTAGTAGATGCTCTAGAATCTACTAAGCAATTAAGGTAGTTTTTACCAAATATTCTGAAAGTGAGTAAAAATGGTGGAGACTCTAGTTTTCCTTTGTAAAAGGCTACTTGTGCATCTATTATAGGAGCAATCCTCTTATATTTTGTCTTAATTTGATTGTCTTTCACTTGAGTGTCTTTAAACTTTCCTTCTTTTGGGAGATCTTCTAGAGTTTTTAAGAAAGCTTTCCTAATCATAGGTGTTTTGAGAAATTCTAATAAAGAAAGGCTAATCTTTACCTTTTTTATTTCTTTCGCTAAATAGTTAGCCAAATTATTTTGGTCAGCAGAATCTACCTTTTTACTTCTTGAAGCATTTGATGAATTGTAATGAGAGGTTACCTTGGGAAACCCTATGTTATTGTTTGATTTATCATCAAGTGGACTATTGAAATTATTAGGCAGGATTGATGTTGTTAATGGCCCATTGAATTTACTTCCACTGTTGGTGTTACTTCTCAAGTTATAATTATGTGCTTTCTGATACTGTTGAAAAGCATGAATTTTGTCAATTTCTTCTTGAGGTTCATTTTCATCTTGATAGGGAAAAGTATACGTCTCTAAAGTCATAGTTGAATTATCTCCCTCATATTCATGATTGTAACTTGTGACAACAATAGGTGGTTTGAATCATTCATAACTTTCAAGTACTAAAGCATAATCATATCCTACTGGGACTAACTCATTTCCCTTAGGTGGATGAGAGTCACCTTGTTCATTATAGTGTGTAGCGGCTAGAAAAATGTCTGAAGCAATTTTGAACTGTGAATAATCTACTTCAGTGTGAGCACTTGCATTATGAATCCTACACCAATTATTCATAGCAAGATCAACTAAATTCACTTTCAACATGGATCTTTCATCAGAAGGATCAACATTATCTAAAGGTGTTGACACTCCATTATTAGGTCATGTATTCCAAGGTCTAGGTGGTCTAGGAGTGTTTACATCTGATTTTGCAAATTTTGGTTATTATTTTGAGCATAAAATATTTGATTTCTTAATTGTGTAACCTCTGTGGTTAGTCTCTTGAGTTGAGCTATGATTTCTTTCATTTCTTAATTTTCCTCTAGTATTTTGATATTTTGGTTTTCCTGAGTTCGTGAGAAAAAAGAATTTTCATTAGGATGCAGCTCTATTATAGCTAGACTAGGGTGAGGGACTAAAGCTTGACTATTTCCTAGTTGAAAGAAAGTATTATGAGGAAATGTCCCATTCTAGACCACTGAAGAATAAACATTAGGAGCTATAGGATGACTTAGAGGGACTCCATTTATGCTTGGGATAGGGTAATTATTCAATCCATTTCCACCATTTGTGGATGATCCATTTATGAGGTGTTTCAATTCTAAATTCACACTCATGGCTTCAACATAGGCTTTGGGTAAAGTAGTATGAAAATTTTCCCTTCTCTTCACAAACATAATAGTTAAAGGATCTATTGTTGTATAATAAACTATAATAGCAAACAAATTATCCACTACGTAAGGTGCTTGAAACCTAGAATAAGCCTTTTGAAACATGTAATTAAAAGAAGTTATAGGTTCTCTTCAAACCTCTTGATTTGAGCAAATTGATGATATAACAAATTAAGGTCAGTCGGTGTTCTAAATCTGGCTAAGAATTGAATTTCCATATCCTGCCATGATCTAATAGAATTACGAGGTAGGTTGATATACCACTGGTAAACTTCATCACTTAAGGTGTATGGGAACAACCTACATACACCATCTTCATGTTGAATCCTCACTCTAAAGCATGTATCCTTAAAGATACTAATATGCTCTTCAACATCTTTATGGAGATAATATTTGGGACACAACTTATTAGGATTTTTTTGGTAAATCATTGTACATGGTAAATTAAATAGGTGACTCTATGTTAAAGAATTACATCACTATGGAGGGCAGTGGTACAACAATAGTCAGATTCTACAAACTCACACTCACACTTCCAAAATTTTGAGGTCTAGATGGCATTCGACCACTAAGCTCAACTAAAGTCACATGAGGATCACTAGATCGAGATCTAGTGACTCTATAGAAATCTAGTTTAAAACTTAACAAATCCAAAAGAGACAACAATCAGCCCTCCTTCTAGCACTAGTTCTTTTTGATGACGATTTTACTCGCAGCAACAGGGTGAATAAATTCTTCACAGATAAACCGCAAAGAGCCTATCCTTCTTGAAAGATATGGAACAAAGACAATATAAAGGGGAAATATGCTTTAATGGGAAAATATTGACTAAGTTCAATCCTAAGTCTCTAGTAATTAGGTCTTGATTGTACTAGGTTTGCTCTCGGGTATAATGTGATATTGATGTTAATATCAAAGGGAATATGGTTGTTTTTGGTTTCATTAAGAATCATAAGTGTTTTACACAAGATTTCCAATTCATTCATAAAAATAACATCATGAAATCGAAAGATCTAAAATAAAATTTCATGAACATCAACAATTTCTTTGCTATCACTTCAGTAGATTTAGCATTAAGAATTCAATAGTTTCATTGAAAATGAAATATTTTCAATAAATTTCCATTCATTCATCTATTTTTTGGAACATTTCAAAATTTAAACATCTATTTTAAAATAAAGCATATAAATATTGAAAGTTAAAATTTCTCCTAGTTATTCTCTATGCACGCCCCAAAGAATTAACCAATAGAGAAAACTGCTTTATACTTCACTAGATTGCTTCATAGCTACATATAAAATGATGTGAGCTTTTAAAGAGAGGGGTTTTAGTTTGGACACTGAGTAGGTTTTGTATGCACCCTTGAACGACACAACACACAGTCTTGTTCGACCGAACTAACAAAATTAGCTACAAAATATTCATGAGATAGGTAGCAATCTAATTGGATCTTATATTAATCGATGTCTATGTGTATACAAAGTTTTACACCAGAATGATTCATAAAATAGGAAGAAAGAATAAAACTTAAAGAAGTTTTGACTCTTCTGACATCCACAAATTATGAACATAAAATGAAAATAAAGTAGTAAATAGCCTTTTATAGGAACAAGGCCCCAAGAGTTCAAAATTAAATTTTATCTAGAGAATCTGAAATAACAAATCAAAATGTAGCACATGGCATGCACCAACTATCATCAGAATATTCCAGATGAAGTCAAAGCTTTGACTTCGTCAACAACACTTTTCACTTCTTACTCCAGTTTGCAATACTTCACATAAATCAAGGCTATCAACATCCTTCAAAATACCAGATAAGGAACATCTATCGAGACCAGGAACAACCTGTAAAACTCAAAACTTAAACAAATATCTTTCCAACACCTCCGGTATCTAGTATCTGGTTCTTTCTTCCATCATTTAGGGCTTGAGCTCTAAGATATTTTCTTTGCCTTTCTTCAATTGATATTTTCTTTGCCTTTCTTCAATTGATATTCTTAATTGTTTGGTCTTATTTGTCACATCCTCCAAAATAGGAATTTCCTCAACAATTTCTAGGATAGATTCAGGATTACTAGGATTTGGCACTGTCTCCTCTATTTGAAGAGTTACATTTTCCTGTCTATCTAGATGTTCAACCTTAGTTTCTTGGATGTTACTTTGTTTATTCTATGCTACACTAGAATTTTCTTCATTTCTAACTTCATCACTTGAAAACTGTGTAGCTTCTCATTTCTCAATCTCAACTTGAACTCAGTCCTTTTCTAACTCTTCAAAAACTTGCAATTGTTTATTATCATTTAGAACATTCCCAAGCGAAGGTTGGGAACCAAAAGTATCTTCAATAATCATTTCATCAATAGGATCCTGCTCTGCAGTCTCCCTTGTTTCCATCTCAGGGATATCGGGGTTCCCTGCTTCTGAGGTGATTGTTCCTTGTATAAATTATTCTTCTTCAGCATTTATAGGAGTGGACATTGTATCCAAAATTTATTCTATCATTGGTTGTACCATGGGTTTACCTTTACACTTCTTTTCTTTTACCTTCTCCCACATGGCACCCCATTTATCCATCTGTTCTTTAATTTTGTCTTCATCTGCCTTAGAAATTTCATCCAAAACCATAAGAGTTCCTCCCAATGCTTGTTTCATACTATCCATGTTAACAAAATGAGGAGAAGTAAATAGTGTTGTAGCGCTTTGAGACGCAAACCGGGTTTGTGTGCCAACATTTTATGTTACTCCTACTTCTTCAATAACCAGTTTAACTTTTGGCTTTATTGTAGAGGAAGATGAACCTTTACGTATTGCTTTTGATTTATCTTTGCTTGATTCTGCATCTTCTTTTTACCAGATGGCTTTACTGGAACTTCTTGTTTTGAAGCTTCAGGGGTTCTTTCTTCAATCTTTATACCAAGAACTGCCTTACTTTTTTTCCTTTACTTCCTAGTAGGTTCTCCACTCTCAAATGTAGTTTCATTTCTTTGTTTTCTTCTTTTGTCCTATAAGAATGTGGGTTCAATTCCTCTTTACTTAAAGCTTTACAAAAATCATTTATCTAGTGTTGAGTGTATAACAGAACTAGTTTAGAGAAATCATCAATTGATGTCATTTCTTCAACTTCATAATCTGGGTTTGGGATGGGTTCATCATACACTATGTCTTCCTTATAGGCCTTATTTAACACTTTTCCATCATCCTCTTCCAACTGACCTGGAATGTCATGGATCATAGGAATCTAAGCAGATTTTAAAGACATTTTTTGATACTTTCTTATTCTTACTCTGTGCTCATCTTCAAAAATTAGGCCAATAATCTTCTAGGTATTGGACATGAGCATAGTAACCAACTTGGCCTTGGAAATATTCCCTTCAATATCATAATATATTCTTTGAAGTGGAAAATACTCAAAATTATATGTTCTTAGTTTTTCTTCACACAAGTCAGACACCCTAATTGCATTGCACTTATAATTCCCTACCACAATAGGAAATCTAAAAGAGGCCTTCTTGTGAGCATTGCTATAAATAGCTTGAGATAGTTTTAACTATCTCACCAATTCTAATAAAATAATTTTGTTTGTTGGATACTTGGGCAACATGAAAGGATGTCCACCAAACCCTTCTATCCTAATGTAGGAGTAAGTGGGGAATTGAATATACCAGCCTCCCATTGGTCTAATGACACTTTGTGCCTCCAAGGACAATATTTTGGTTTTATCACCTTCCATCATTCTGACCAGCTTCATGGAGAACAAATCATTAACTCTCCTCTAATTCTCTTTGTATCTGTGGATAGTGATCTGGGGAAAATGAGCACATATCAAACTATTTCTAACTTCCCTACCCAAAGTACCAATATTTTGCAACCCTTGTTTGCTTTCCCTCATGGTGCAGGAATAAATCACATATGAAGACATATAAAAACATCTAGTTTTGGGAAATACCATTATCTTATCATATAATTTGTCACTATTAAACTTTCCCCAATGCATTTGCATGAGATTTTACAACAGTCTATATATTATTACAAACATCTAGGGTTCAAATCTACTAGCATCTCGTAAACCATCCATCCTGCTCAACAGAGTTATAACATCTAGAATTTCTTGGTTGAACATAAACCTTTGAATTACTTTGGTCTATGGTGCAATAGAATCTTGGCACCATTGGGTACTCATAATTTCTCTATTGTGGGCTTCAACGTTCTAAGATGTTTTGGCCTTTGCTTTCATATCAAAATTATACATTTGGGTGAAAAAAGGAAGCCCAAATGTGTATGTAATTCCTTTCTATGAGAGGTTTACATAGATTCTTCCCTCTTTTTCAACAACCCTTTTATCTGGGTTATAATCATTCATGCATTGCATAGCCAATTCAGGGGCCTCCATTGTTGGTGGAAACCCTCTTGCTAAATGTAACCCATTTGCTATAACATTTCCAACACACTAAGAAGCATTTCCCCATCATACCTAAGTGTGGATTTCAACATCAAAAGTCTGCCCCATATGAGTATCTATAACTACCACATTAATTAGTATGGCTTGTGAACTGCAATATTTAAATTCATCTTCTACCCTTGCGTCAAAAGTACTCATTTTTTTTGGTGTGTTCTAAATTTTCAAATGTGTGTCTTGTGTGTGAGTTAGGGTTAAATTTAACCAAATTTCTTACAATTTATAAAACTTTCAATTCACCATTCAACTAAATTCAAATCAAAGAATGATCAACAATGTTTTAATTTATAAAGGGAAATACCATCTTTCGAGATTTTCATGTATGAAAATAAATAAAAGAATAATAGTTATTTGAAACATACCTAGGTCTAGCTTATAAGGAAAATATTTACTGAATGGAACTCCAAAACCCTTGGTAGTTGTGTTCTTAGTTTCTCAAAATTTTCCTTTCCTTGCACGCCAGTATTATTTCATTCTTTCAATGTCCTTTGCAAATTTGTAGCATGACGTAAAGTGGAGTGTTACAAAAGCAACTACATGCTTAAGGTGGTTTCAAGTACATGGGAACAATTCACCACCTTCATTAATTACCTATTATAATGCATTAATTTCTTGAATAAAGGTGCAATCATTAAAAAATAGGATTCAAATTACAAATGCCTAAATTTCTATGTGGGCTCGTTACTAGAGGAGAAAGATGGAACAATGATCATACATGGAACTCTGGTGTCACTTTGATCTTTGGCAAGGCATAAGCCATTAAAGATACATGATCAATTTGTGATCATCAGGATTAAAACCTCTGATATAAGCTTTTAGGAGAAATATCGAGTTCCAAGGCACTTACCTTCAAGCATCAGAGAAAATGAGAACAAAAGAAAAGACCAGGAACCAAGTTCAAGAGAGATTACAACATTTCAAAACAAACTCCCTAGTTTCTAAGTTTTGAATAACAGGAATGAAATAAAACTACCAGACTCTGATACAAGAAAAAAGATATCACCAAGATCGACACTTCCAGTAGATGACTTACCAGGCAGAGCTAGGACCAACTGAAGATACAATTCACTTTGATGCAATGACACAACTATGGGATTCCAGTTTCTAGTAATATATTAAACTTTATGACAAGATCAAAACACTGAAGTTGGGAAAGAAATAAGAATAAAAAAAGGACCAAGTAAAATTAAAAATGAGACCAGTAACCGACCAACCACAGAATGACACCAAAGCAAATGAAAGTGAAAGGGAATAGGAAAAAAAGAAAAGAGGTCCACATTTTTCCAAAAGGAAAAATTGGGTGTGGTGTGAGACCACACAAAAATACACATATCTTAATGGATTTTGTTATTCATGCAATAAATTTAGACATAGAGCAACATAATGTAGAAGTATGATGAACCATAATAGATTATTTGGTGGACAATGCTATGGTTGCAATAAGTTTAGACATAAATCAACAGAATGTAGAAGTCAGATAATGATGAATAGATTTAATATTGTTAGAATATTTCATTCTTTTCAAGACTAATGTTAAACATCCAATACTTTTGGACACAAGGCTAATTAGTGTAGGACAAAGATGAATACGAAATATCTTGATCAAATATTTGTTGAATGTCACTCTTGCAACAAATTCGAACATATCTCAAAATTTTGTAAGAGAAAATTTGGAAATAAATTGAATCCAGAATAGAATAATAGGATTAATCTAGAAGAAGTGAGGAGAGAAATGGTAGAGATCTGGAGAAAGAAAGAAGAACTAGAGAACAAGGATAAATCAGATAATTTTGTATTTGCATCTGGTGTAGATACCTCTTCTATGAACTAAATCTAGTAATAGCCTCAAGGGGAGCATTCACAAACAAATATTTCAAACCCCATTATAAGAGATGTCATGCGATGACAAAAGGATATGCAATGTAAATCTTCATCCTGAAGGAAATAAAGAAAATTTTGGTAGAATACAAGAATTACAGAAGATTTGCAGAACTTTTTTTTACTATGCATTTCACATATTGGCTTACAGCTTAGGCGGAAGGAGAATCTAACAGACTAAATGATGATCTGGCAAGAAGTTAATTATCCTTTATGATGAAACCCTAAAAGCAATAAGTTAAATAAGGAAGATTGGGTGGTCATTTTCAAGTGAGCGAGTTGAGAAACAAAGAGTTAGGATTACTAGCAAGCAAAAGTACAAAGAACAAGGCATAAGCAATGGAGTCAAAAGAAGCAGCGGTATTTAATCCACACAATGAGATGTAGAAATTGAGTAAGTTACAAATTGGTGAATTTTATCATGAAAATATTTGAAGTTTTGAAACTTCTCTTTTAGTTGAGCAAATGCAAAAGGTCAAAAATCTAGGGCATGGGGGCTTAGACATGTGGAGTGAATTTCCATAATTTTTAAATGTGGACATTGTTTGGGTTACTTTAAGCATAATTCAAGGTAATTAGATGATCCTTGAAAAACCTTATGAGATAACGAAGGAAGCAATTGCAACAATAATAGGACTATGCAATATTGGACCTGTTCTAGTCAAGAAATTAGTAAAGAACAAAGAGGTCGAAGCACTAACTGGAGTAACAAGAGATCAAAGGGAACTTATAATTCACACCATAATCGACCCTGTGATAAGGTATGTGGCATATGAAATCTCATATAAGATTTATTTTAGGAATAGCGAAGGATCCACCTACATCAAATGGTTGAGAAGAGGGATTTTGACTTATGTGAGTTGCTGAGAAATCAATTAATGGAAAATATAACTATGACAAAGAATAAAAATTATCCTTTTCACTTTGGAACTTTGGTTATATGCTTGATGATATAATTTTTGAATTCATTACCATTCAAAGAAAATGTTGTGTGGAAGTCTATCACACCAGTTGGGAAACAAGTTTATCGATATCTGAACTATCTAGCAGAAAGGGAAAAGGTTTTCCAAGAGTATTTCAAAATCAAGATAAATACATGGAATTTTGGTATGATTTCCAGTCCGTTCATGATGTCTAAAGGAGAATCCTCCTCCAGAAATAGGAAAACAAGAAAAATTAGTTCATGTCTTCTTCTGAAAATGAAGAAGCTAAAGAAAAAGGTGAAGAAAGTAGGAAAGGAAGAAAAAATTGCAGAAGCATTTGATTTGGTATCAATAGATGATGATGAAGAAGATGTTACTAAAGAAAGGATGTTAAAGATTCTTGAACAACTTGATGGTTTAAAGAATATTGGAGATATATGGTTTTCTCGACCATCCTATGAACATGATGAGATTATAAATGCTCTGGCTATTTACATAATTCATAATGACATTGATCTAAGAGAATTGGAGAGTACCTTACCAGAACTATTGATTGAACAAATTGAAGACAAATTAAGGGAACTATCACCTAGTGAAATAATAGAAAAAGATGAAATTCAATTGGCTTTAGAAGAAATATGCAGAAATGAACAAAAGAAGTTGACTAAGAGTATAAATGAACTGAGGAGCTATATCAAAAATGTAAACAATGTATACAAGTATTGTCTCTAGTGGCCTACTACTATTGGGAACTACAAAACAAAAATTGACACCATTGAGCATGAATTTAACTCTATTGGAAAAACATATGATGTTCTTAATGACAAGGATGGAACGCAAAAGAAAATGATCAATTCCTTACAATCTGATCTTGTAGTCATCATGGTACAAAGGGATGGTATTTTGAAGACCTTTTGGAAAGTCGAAGAGATATTGAGTTAAGATTAGAATAGATTTTCAATCTCTTGGAGGATGTTGAGAAAAATGCAGAAAAATATTACCATTCCAAATACTCTTCTAAAAACAATTGATTCAATAGCAAAGAACAACAGTATTTGTCTATAAATCAAGCTATTAGTGGATTCCTAGAAGAAATGTCTTCCAAAACTAAAAGAAAAATACAAGGAAATATTCTAAAGAAAGAAGGATTGAGGTAAAGAATCATTGTTGATGAAATTTTTGTGAAAAATAATTTTTTTTGAAGTAAAAGGTATATAGAACTCTTCTTTTCATTGATGTCAAAGGGGGGGAGAAAGCATGTGAAAAAGGGACAGGGAAAGAATGTGAAAAATGAAAACCTTTTTTTTTTTTTTGCTTTTCACATCTTGTGTTGCCATCAATGATAAAGGGGGAGATTGTTGGAAGTTGAAGATTGCATCATATGGTTGTCACTAATGTCAGCAAATTGTTGTTGATGTCAACACAGTACCACATGTATGACTAGTTTACCGAAAGCTATTTTACATTGAAGTTGATTGTTATGTGTGAACTAACATGTTTTTTGGTCCGGTTCCTACCATGTGACAAACTATGATTTGGATAAATCTTGGCTGACTTGGCATATGCAATACTTTATGGATGTTTTGGCTGACCTAATTTATGTCAAGATACATGCATATATATTCATATGTGTTTCCAAAAAGAGAGAAGATAGAGAGAAGATAGATAAAGAGTAGAGAAGAGAAGAGAAAAAAAAGGAAAAGGAAGAATAAAAGAAGGAAGAAGAGAGATGTGAGATTATAAAAGAACATAAAGTCAAAGAATTGTGTGGTTGCAGTAGATCAAAATAAGCGAATCAAGCAAAGACAAAAATGTGCGATCTAAGAAAAAGTATAGAGGGATTACTGAGCTTCATCTAGAACTGAATTTAGCACAAGAAAGTTGTTATTCATTAGTTCAATTTTGGTGGTAAGCCATAAATTTTTTATTTCTAGAAGTGAGCCAAATTCTTTGTATCTCTGTGGTAGTGAGCCCTCTAGGTTGTAGCCCTATGGACAATGAGTCCTTATTTCAAGCAGTGGGCCTTATCTCAAATAGTGAGCCTTTTTGTAATCAATTTTGATATTCTCTATAGTGTGAATTAATCCTCACCGTGGTTTTTCCATCATTTGGTTTTCCATGAAAATCTAGCGTTATTATGTTTGAGCACTTGCATTTGATGGTTAATCACTTAATCAATTTATGTGTTAGTTCTGGTAATTGAATTTAAGGTTATAATTCATGATAATTGATTCACCCCCCTCTTAGTTGTGATATCCAATAGAGGTTTACATCAATGACAACATAGTGCAATAGTCTCTAAAAACTCCAACAATCTCCACACTAGGGGTTGACATCAATGACAACACCAACAAGATCCAACAATCTCCCCATTTATCATTGATGGCAACACTAGCTCTAAAAATCCATCAATGACAAAAGAAACTCCACATCTCCAACATTCAAGAAGCTCACCCCTTTTCTAGGTCATCTCTTACACCTCACTCTCTCTCCCTTTATCTCTCATATATCTTATCTTATCCCCCTATTTTTTAGACAACACTCTCTCCCCCTTTCTTGTGGATTTTTTCAAATTGCATTCTCTCCCCCTTTGACATCAATGGTAAAGGGTGACGATCTCCCCCTTTGACATTACTTGTAAACTTCACTCTCTCCACTGCACTCTCTTCTCCATAGCTCTCTCACACTTTCTCTCTACTACAGTCTCCTCCTTAGGGACACAAGATACACTCCACCTGACTATACCAACCAAAAACAACACTATCTACTCCCTCTAAGAGGTAGCCTTCATCATTCCAAGATAAAAGAATGTATCTTTAATTTCTCCCTAGATAGATGTACCATCTTGTGCATCTAGTTTAAAGAAGGAGGGGCAATAACCCTTATTTTATTTTGTAGATACTTAATTTTATCTTTTGGAAGAGCCTTTGTGAAGATATATGCAACTTGGTCCTTTGTAAGCACATACTCCAACTTTACTACATTATTTGCAACTTTCTCTCTTAAAAAGTGATACCAAATAGAGATATGCTTTGTTATTTAATGCATTACCACATTTCTTGAAATGTTAATAGCACTTTTATTATTACACAAGATAGAAATAGGTTCATCATATGATACTATAATATCCCTCAATATGTGATTCATCCGCAACACCTGTGTTCAACATGATGCTATAGAAATATACTCTACCTCTACAATAGATAATGACATTGAATCCTACTTCTTACTCAACTAAGAAACCAATCTACTTACAAGAAAGAAAGCACCTCCACTTGTACTTATTCTATCATTTGCACAACCTACCCAATTTGCATCTATAAAATCACTCAAAGTGAAATCAATATCCCTAGGATACCATAAACCAAAGTACACAATGCCCTTCAAATATCTAAATATCTTTTTTACTACTAGCACATGTGATTCTTTAGGATCTTCTTGAAATATTTCCATAAGAAAAACTACATGCATGATATCTAATCTATTAGCAGTTAGATATAGTAGTCCACCAATCATTGATCTATACTTTCTCTATTTTTCTTAGAAGATTCATCATTTTTTCTCAGCTTACAACTAGTAACCATGGGAGCACAAACTATTTTATAATCCTCCATTCCAAACTTCTTCAACATTTCCTTATCATACTTTGACTATGAAATGAATATACCTTTTTCTAATTGATTGATTTGTTTCCCAAAGAAAAAATTCATTTCCCCAACCATTGACATCTTGTTATGCCTTGCATAACCACCCCCATTTTATTCTGGAACAAAATGGGTCCCCCTCTTTCTTTTTACTTTTGTTTTCTTTGCCTTTGGTTGTCTAGTTTGGTCTTGGGAGTTCTTTTGTTTTTTCTCCTGAGTTTGTTTTTGTTTTGCTGAATTTGGTTCTGCCTTAGTTAAAGTTGGGTTCCTTTGTGTTGAAAATTGAGTGGAATGATCAAGAAGGATATGTTTATATGCTTTTGAGAACTAATGGAGGCCTTTCTTTTGTAGGATTGAATTGATCATCTAAAGATATCTCTTAGGGAGGTCAGTTGGTAGGCATCCCCCAATCTAGTTTGGCATAAAATTTCTCTAAGGAGAAAGTCGGAAAGACCTTTAAGATGTCTTGCCGACTAGCAATGGTTCCATTCATTTGAAATGTTTCGGTCGGCCAAACATTTTGTTGCCATAGGTTTTCATATGTCTCTTCGACATGCTAATGTATCAGTGAAAGGTTATACCTTCGGCATAAAGTCTGGCCGAAGAGGAGAGGTCTCGGCGACAGGGGGTAACATCGGCATCATGTCTCACTGACAGGGTGGACTCTTGCCGAAATGAAGCAGCATCGGCATAGTGGTTTGAGTTCACCATAATGTCTCAATGAAGAAAGCTAGTCTCACTGACATGAGATGATATAGACATAAGGTCTCACTGATCCATCGGAGTCTCGACGAAAAGGGGATGTCATCAGAAGGATCTCGCCGAGAGAGATAATGTTGGCATGAAGTCTCACCGAGAGGGTGGACTCTTGCCGAAATGAAGTGGCATCGGCATAGTGGTTTGAGTTTGTCGTAATGTCTCAATGACAAAGTGGAGTCTCCCTGAACTAAAATCAGCCTTCGTCGAAACAAGGTGGCTTCAACGTAATCTCTTGCCGACCCAGTAGGGTCTCGCCGACATGGAATAGTGGTCCCAGTTGGGGGAGTCTTGGTGGAAAGTTTGAGCTCGAAAAAGGGTCTTGCCTATCAAGCCGACTCTTTCTAAAAGAAATTTGAGCTCGGGGAGATCTCGTCAAGAGGTATTTCCTTTGGTGAAAGGTCTCGCTGGAATAGAATGAGCTTGGGGAGAACAGAGGAGCTCGACAAGATGTCCTGCCAACAAGCAATGGTCTCGCTGATGGTTTTAAACCTTTGGCATGACTAATGGAGCCTACCATGATGTCTCACCGAAGGAAGAGGGGCTCGATGTGATTTCATGCCGAAGGAGTAAAGTCTTGCCAATAGCAATGAGCTTGTTGATGGAGGTGGATATCAATATGACCCTAGCCGCTTGCTATGATGTCTCGTCGACCGTCGTGTGTCTTGCCAATAGCTGCTAGGAAGTATGATCACATCAGGGAGACATGATTAGTGTCTCATCGACATGCGATTAGGTGTGAATGACTTTTGACCACCCGGGAATCTCACGTGGAGTGTGTTTGCCCAATCAGAGAGAACTGAGGGGCGAACCCTAGATAGTTTGATTGATTGACTACCCCTATGGGGAGGGTCAATAGGATGTGACCAGTGTGGATCTGTTATGTGAACAAGCCAATGGAGCAGCTAGCTGAACATTGGTGTGGAGATCTAACGAAAAGTCTGATGCTGCTTCCAGAGGTGGTCAGCTTGCAGAAAGATCTGGAGCGAGAATCAACAAGAAAGGGAGAAGAAAGTATGAGTCACAGTGACAGTTGGGATTGCTACTGGCAAAGGGGAATCAACATTAATGATAATGCTTTACAGCATTCAAAGTGGCCCTTCAAGGGAGTTCAAGGATGGACACAGAGGATGTAATTGAATGCAACATTAACTTCATTCCGAAAAGATCTGAGGGTCGACCCTCCTGCAACAAAACTAATATTTTGTAAACCCTAAAATAGGGGGCCAGCACACTCTTTTGGTACATTCTGTATATATGGAATTTTTTGCCTCTTTTTATGGGGTTCTTTCAGGAGTTGGAGAGTTTGAGAGGTTTAGAGACAGAGATATAGATTTTGGATAGTAGTAATTTTCTAAGTAAGAGAAACTTAAGAGTAGCAATAGAATAGGAGTTAGATTTGACAGAAGGGAGTAATGTATCCTTCTGGTTCTCTTAGAATAGATGGAAACAATCTGAAAACATAGATTTTCTATACACTAGTGATTGTGTCATATTTTGTAAATGTTGCTTATCTATTTCACTAACAGTAGAAGCAACCAGATTTAAATCTACTTCAGGTTGTGTTCCTGAATGGTATTCATCTTTAGTTAATCATTTGATTTGAGAAGCTTTCAAGGAATGAAATCTTATTTTATGTTTTGTTTAAATGGTAAGTTACAATCTATTGTTAAAGTTAGCATTGTGAATGAATGAAGCTTTGTGTTAATCACAAGTTGATTTTGTTCTCCAGTTTTAGTTAGCAATTCCTTGAAAGGTAACAAGTCTGGTTAAGTTGGATGAATTATCATTCTCTTCGGTTCCAAAGCTTTGATCTATCTTTTTCTATTTATTTAAAAACCCCAGTTAAAGTAGGTTTGAATTTATGCTTGATCTTAGAACAGTCCACAAGCTCAACACCAGTAGGTCCCTTGAACATTATATTTCACATCAACCACTGAGTGAAATCAGCACAGTCAAGAACCGATTACAAAGAGCTTGGGAGTTAAGATATCCCTGTGTTATTTTTTCTCTTTTAGGAGAGTAGAATAGTGATATTTTGTTTAACTGTTGCTATCCTACTCTGACCATCAACAGAGAACTGGCACTAGAAGGAGGGCCTAGAAGATAAAACTAGATAATATTGGGTTTTTCTCACTAGAAGGGTCCCAGAGAGTTCTTCGATCAGCTGAAAATCCACCACCTTTGATAGAACTCAAGACTCTAACAAGACACAAGATTCGTAAGACTGGGGCAAACATCATACCACCCTTGTCAGCTCCGCTTACTCCACTAGGATTTTCACAAATACCGCACTGTATCCCTATCAAATCACCACCGAATCCATCTCAAGTGCCATCACAGTTGGTTCAACCCATCCAACAACTAGCTCAACCACCACCACCGCTACCAATGGAATTTTTTTAGAATAATCCTTCTCCATTGGGGACTATTCCTGGAGGCTTTCACGATATGCCTAAGAATCCTGAGAAATTTTGTCCCAAGTACATTCATGGTGAATCAAGGAGCACTGAAGAGCACATACAAGCTTTTAAGGATGCTTATACCAGAGCTCAGATAGCTCACCATGATGTAGTTTGTAGGTTGTTCCCTTATTCCTTAGGGGATATGACTTACAACTAGTACCTAAATCTTCCTTAGCACTCTATTCTGAGCTGGATAGACTTGGAGAATTCTTTCATCAATCAGTTTAGGATTTATGTGGATCCAGCCATTTTGTTCCACCAATTTTCTACCATTAGGAAGGAGCCAAGTGAACCCTTTCCCTTGTTTAATACCAGGTTTCAATGAATGTATAGGAGACTACATGACCCCTATCTAGTTGCCGAGAATAGTGCCATTCAAGCATACTTTAGGGTTATAGACCCATTGATTGGCTTGTTCCTTCAAAGGACTTATCAACTGATAGATATTGATTCCCTATCTAAAGTCTATCACCTAGCCATCAAGCTGCAACAACAAATTAGCTCTCAACATGGAAGTTTGGGAGGAGGTTTTCCTTCAATGGGTATCGAATGTCTAGCCCAACCCCTTTATTCAATGTTGTCCCAGGAATGTCTCCTTCCCATTATGGACCTATGTCTGAGTTGTAGACTCAATCTCCTGTTCCATTCTTTTCCAATGGAGCTCTTGACTTCTTTCAACAATCACAGGCTCATCATAGTCTGCATAGTCATCATAATCAAACTGGAACACCAAATCATGGCGATCAACCACCTGTTACTAAGAGTGTTGAAAGTGAAAAGACAGTTCAACTCTCAAAACCAAGGTAATTATCCTAATCAGAGCAGTAACAACTAGGGTAATTATCAGAATAGCTACAATCACAACCAAAGGGGTTATCAAGGCCAAAATTCCCCTAACCAAGGTTATCAAAATCAAAAGAGAGGATATAACCAAAGGCCAAGCAACAACTGACCATGGAATACAGGGCCAAATAATGGTGGAGTTCCTCACATTTATCAAAATAATGAGGAAATGTCACATACTACAAATGTGGCTGACCTTAATTTTATGACTAACTAGTGCAGGTTGCATGATACTGCAACCCATTCTGAGGTAAACTGCCCTGAAATGGAGAAAGTTGTCAAGATGGCACAAGCAGATGCCCAAATGTTCCAAAGGAATTCAAATAAAGAAGGTGGCTTAGTAGATGTAGTAATGACTTATGACCTCTTTGAGGAGGAACCTTCATTCCCAAGGCAAGATGAGAATGAACCAGAGGAAGATACATATGATGCCCAAACTTTTCAGACAAAGGGAGGACACTTTCTAAGAAATCAGAATAAGGGTTCGTTCACTACATCATCACTGCCTAATCACATGGTGCCTCCGAATCAAAGTGCTAATAACAACCTCCTCCACCAAAAGGTCCACTTAACTTCCATAACAAAGGTAATTCACCTAGTGGTGTCAAAAGTAATGCAAGTTATAACACAGAGTTTGATATTGTTTCCAAGTTGTAAAGACAGAAAACCTCTATCATATTTTGACATCCTAAAGTGGTGCCCTGCTCAACAAGAGATAGTGCTGAAAGCTTTGGAGCAAGCTGATAAATCAAAAGGAAAAAACAAGGTGGCACCTGCTGCAGACATGAACGTAGCTTTGTACAGAAGCAAGGTAGGTACCCCACCATTTCTTTTGAGTTAATTGCTTGCTAGATTCAGGGGCTTCTGGAAATTTTATACCATTTTCTGTATGCAAGAAATTGGGATTGAACCCTATCCAAACAAACAAGAAGTTCATCCAGCTTGATAAAACAAAGGTTAATGTAGTTGGAGAATTGAGGATTATACATGTGCAAGTAGGGTCTGACCCTAGGATTTTAACCAACATAGATATTCAAGTAGTAGATATTCCCAAGACTTATGGTATGTTGTTGAGCAGAGATTGATGAAAAGTATAGGGGGATATCTCTCCCTCGACTTTTTACATATGTGGCTACCATGGAGGGGAGTTCCTACGTAGATCAGGATTGAAAGTGAACCTCGTCTCAAGCATATCATCACTGAATATGATTGTCCCAATGAGGTAGCTTATTTTGAAACCGGGATAGGAGTTTACAAAGGAGAGGAAATCTTGACCTTTTTAGTTCTTGATCCTAAAGAATTATCAATACAAAGTTCCCCTGATTCTATGACTATTGAAAATCAATAGGAATTGATCAGGAAGGTGCAACAGGATCAACTCGTCCTAGGGGAAGATATCGATTTGCAAAGTCTTTTACTCCCTAATTGGTGTAGGGTGCATTATCAAAATCATTCTAAATTGACCTGCTAGCCCTGCATCAGCATTTTAAATCATGTTTCCCAAGCTGAGGAAACTAGCCTAAGTCACCCTGAGACCATTGCAAATCACTTCTCATTTGAAGCCAAAGAGGCAATAATGTTAGCCAGGGATAAGATACCTTCAAAGGAAGTGCCTTCTCAAGTTGAACTTACCCCAGTCACATTTTTGAACCAACATATTTATGAGGAACAACCCCAAGGTTTGTTTGATATCCATGCACTCACAAGTGTACCAAAACCCAAGGGATTAATAAAAAATGTAAGTGACTATCAGAAGGATAGCCGCAGATTATATGGCATATCTGTACATGAACTAGAAATTGCACCTGAGGAACCTGTTGAACACCTTTTACCAATATTAGATGCAAAGGATCAAGTGCCCCCACCTATGGCTCATCCTATCCAAACGCCCATAATAACCCCGAAGGGATCAACTCCAGCTCATGATCAGCTGTGGACCCTCACATTTGATGGATCCAAATCCAAAACATGTTGTGGTTTTGGGATTGAATTAACCAGCCCGAAAGGAGAAACTTTATTTGCTTCTTACAGGTTGCAGTTTGGATACACTAACAACGTAGCAGAATATGAAGCTCTAGCTCGGGAGCTGATGTTTGCACATAAGAAGAAAGTCACTTCCTTGATGGTTAAATGGGATTCAAAAGTAGTTTTCAAGCAAGTGTGCAACCAATACACATGTCACAATAGAAGGCTGGCAACCTATAGAAATCGGGTATGGAACCTGATTGAGGACTTTGATGCTTTTGGGATTAGCTTAATCCCAATAGAGGAGAATCAGATAGTTGATTCATTAGCTGTTGCTGCAAGTAGACTAGAATCCATGCATGGATCCAAGCTTAAGAGATTCTCAGTAGAGTTGATTTCCACCCCGGCTGTTCCTGATAATGTCAGGAACTTTCAAGTCTTTGATGATGATCGACATATCCTGGCTTTTCTAGCAAGTTCAGATGTTTTTGAAATGTAGATCATTGATGAGTCCAACAGGGATCAAGGAGATTGGAACCCTAAAGATTGTGATATAGAGGGGGTCCTCAACTTAAAAATTAATAGCATTCCCAAGGGAATGGTGGCCTTAGAAATATTTTTTGATTCAGACCCAAGGGCTCGAGAAAAGATATCAGCTGAAGATAAAGGAGGTGAATACCAAATTGTTAACCTAGCTGATTCTGGCCCAGAAAGGAATGTTTACATAGGAAAAGCTTGCCTTGAAATGATCAGAAAAGATATACTGAGGGCACTAAAGAAGGATATTGCTGCAATAGCTTGGGGATATGAGGATTTAAAAATATTTGATGCTTCTGTATTGACTCATACCATTCCTTTGAAGCCTGAAGCTAAGCCATTTCAGCAAAAACAACGTCCTGTTAACACCCTCATTGAACCACTGATCTTTAAAGAAGTTTAGATATTGCTTTCTGCAAGAATAATCTTCCCTGTACGACACTCAACATGGGTGGCCAACCTAGTTCCAATCCGTAAGAAAAATGGAGAGATCAGGCTATGTGTGGATTTTTGGAATTTGAACAGAGTTTCAGAAAAAGATAACTACCCACTCCCTTCACTGGATGAAGTCTTGCAGATTGTCAATGGGTCGTAAATGATATCATTCCTGGATGGTTATTCTGGATACAATCAGGTGATGGTTAATTGTGAAGACAAAATGAAGATAGCATTCACTACTAAGTGGGGAACTTTTGCTTACAAAAGGATGCCATTTGGTTTGATAAACGTTGGTGCAACCTTTCAGCGTGCCATGGACATAGCATTCAAAGGCCTGATTGGAAAATGCATCATCATCTACATGGATGACCTGATAGTATTCTCTAAAGATAGACTGAACCATGTTGCTGACTTAACTAAAGTTCTTGAAAGATGTATCTAGTATGGTGTCTCCCTGAATCCTAAAAAGTGTGTGTTTGGGGTTTCTGAAGGGAAGCTTTTAGGACACATAATATCCAAAAAAGGAATATCGATAGATCCAGACTGAGTTGAGTCCATTCTGAAGATAGCCATGCTAGGAAGTAAGAAGGAGATGAGATCCTTCTTTGGAAAGATCAACTTCATGAGAAATTTTATCACAGGCTTTGCAGAAATCGTTAAACCACTGAATGAAATGATGAAGAAAGATGCCAAAATAGAGTGGAGTAGTGAGGCAAAGGCCACGTTTTCACAGGTCAAGCAATCCATTTTGAAAGTGCCAGTTCTCACCAGCCCTGACTACTTGAAGTCATTCTATATTTATTCTTTTGCCTCTAAACACTCATGTGCAGCTATCCTAACTCAACGAAGAGAAGAGGGAGAGGAGAGGCCAATTGCCTTCATAAGCTCTTTGTTCAAAAATGTTGATATCAAATATCTGCCTCTTGAAAAACAAGCTTTTGCACTGGTCAGAGCTGTCAAGAAGTTTAGACACTACATCCTCCAAAGTCAAATTATTGTTGTAGTTTCTAATGCTGCTGTGAAGTCTCTACTTATGCAAAGCAAGCTGGGAGAACGAAGAGGGAAATGGATGGCCATTTTATAAGAGTTCGATCTGGAGATACGCCCCATGAAACTTGTCTGAGGTACAAGCCTATCTAAATCCATGGCGAATGCTGGTGGAAACGTTATTTGCTAGCAATACACAACTCAGTCCTTTTCCAACGACCCTTGGTATGCTGATATCATCTATTTCATGCTCAATAATCGGTGCCCAGAGGGAATGAATAAGACTAAGAGGAGAGCACTGAGAATGAAAAGCTCTCATTATATGCTCAAAGGAGGATTGTTGTACAAGAAAAATTTTGAGGGGGTGTACCTACGATGCCTTGATCAGCAAGAGGCTAAACACATGATTGCTGAATTTCATGGGGAAACATGGCACAGGTCATGGGTTTGCAAATTCGTTAGCACATCAGATCATCAGATCTGGTTATTACTGGTCGTGTGTGTTCAAAAATTCCCATCAACATGTAAGAACATGTCACATATGTCATAATTCAACATCAAAAGAGCGCCATTCATCCATGCCATTGCAGCCTGTTTACGAGGTAAGACCATTTGCCCAATGGGCGATGGACTTTATTGGGGTAATTAACCCAAATTCTTCTACATGACACAAATTTATTTTGATTGCCACTGATTACTACACGAGATGGATAGAGGCTATACCTTGTAAGAACAATACAACAGAGGTAGTGATCAAGTTCCTCACCGAATGCATCACAACTAGGTTTGGAGTACCCTTCGCATTGGTATGTGACAATGGCTCTTCTTTTTCTTCTGCTAAGTTCATTTCATGGGCTTATGATCACAAAATTGTCTTAAAATATTCTTCAAACTATTAGCCACAAGGAAATGGAGTTGCAGAATCAACCAATAAGAATCTCTTAGGGGTAATAAAAAAATTGTTAGAAAACAATCCTAGGGATTGACATACCCAGCTAAGATTCGTGTTATGGGCATATAGAACTAGGATCAAGGCTGCCTTAAATACTTTGCCATTTAAACTAGTGTATGGCTAAGAGCTTGTGTTCCCTATTCATTTGTAAATACCTATCCTTGAGTTCATGCAAAAATTCTACTCTAGTGATGATAGGATAGAAGTAAGACTAGCTGCCTTGTTGAAATTAGAAGAACAAAGAGATGTCGCCTTGCAACAATTCTTTAGACACCAGGCTGTTGTCAAATGTTGGTTTGACAAAAGAGCCAAAATCAAGGATTTTAGAATATCTGACCTTGTGCTGCTATGGGATAAAGCTAGTGAAAAGAAGGGAAGTCACCAGAAATTTGATAAACTCTGGTTAGGTCCCTATCAAATCACTGAGATTCTAGGAGAAACTGCTTTTCAACTGAGTAGTCTAACGGGAGAACCTGTTCCATTGCCTGTCAAAGGATAGTTTCCTAAACACTATTTTAGGTCATGAAGTTTGGTATTCTTGATGGGCTGTGCATGTATGTAAATAATTGGTTTATCCTTATGTAAATAGTTCCTGCGTTTCTGCTTGTAAATAATCTCTGTAAATAGTTTTATATTCTATATGTGAATAGTCTATTTGTTTTTCTGTTTGTAAATAGTTTTGTTGTTTATTTGTTTGTCATTTCTTTTTGTTCTTTCGTTTCCTTTGCTGTTTGGTTTCTGTCTTGTTTGTTCTTTGGGGTTTCTCTGTTCTTTCCACCTTGAAATGGTGGGTTATTATCTGAAGTATACTTTGGTTACTAGGAGAGAAGTGGTTTAGATATTTTTAGGTTTTCTGATTGATTTTGTCCTAAATTCATTGTTTTATGCCCATTGTCAATAAGAGTTGTGGAAAGTCTTGAAAACAAGGTGCAAATTAAATAATCTTCATTAACTACCTCTGAATCTATCACAAATCATCAAGATCATCTCCCTTTGTAATGGTATATTTGTCCTAGGATGATAGTGTTGTAAGATTTGAGTGAAAAATCTGATTTCCCAGATGTTGTTATGAGGTCCATGGTAGTTTTCAACCCAGAACAGATGTATGACATTTGACATATTGAGAAAAAATTGAATGCAATATCTGAAACTCCAAAAAAAAAAAAGAGAAGAGAAGAGAGAAAAAAGAGAAAAAGAATTATCTAAAAGAAAGGACTCAATATGAATGGGTGATTCCATTATCTCTACCGGGGCTATGGATGCATGGCTGGCAGTAGAGCAATGCTGTGAGAAAACTAGAGGTATCTTCGTTGGGGCTATGGAAGCCTAACTGGCAGCGGAGCAATGCCCAGAATATCATTGCACAATAGCTAAAGGAAATCAACTCATGTAGTTCAAATCTTGCACATTGTTGTTCAAAAGATGAGAATAACTTTATGAAAGGATGATGCACCATCAAGCACACACGTTGATTTAGGGGTGGCCATTGTTGATTTACATTTGAGATTTTAGCTCAGCCTTGGTTGTTAAAACTGACCCAACTGGAGTTGTGATGTTCATAAACCAGGAGTTCTGGGTAGCTGAATCCTTCAGTTTCTTGAAAATGGTTAAACCATTTTCCCAGCTGAGTCGCCATTTTTTATGCCTTGCATAACCACCCCCATTTTATTCTAGAAAAAAATGGTCCCCCTCTTTCTTTTTACTTTTGTTTTCTTTTCCTTTGGTTGTCTAGTTTGGTCTTGGGAGTTCTTTTGTTTTTTCTTGAGTTTGTTTTTGTTATGTTGAATTTGGTTATGTCTCAGTTAAAGTTGGCTTCCTCTGTGTTGAAAATTGAGTGGAATGATCAAGGATATGTTTTATATGCTTTTGAGAACTAATGGAGGCCTTTGTTTTGCAGGATTGAATATCTCATCTAAAGATATCTCTCAGGGAGGTCAGTTGGAAGGCATCCCCCAATCTAGTTTGGCATAAAATTCCTCTAAGGAGAAAGTCAACAAGTCCTTTCAGATGTCTTGCCAACTAGCAGTGGTTCCATTCATTTGAAATGTTTTAGTCAGCCAGACATTCTATTTCTGTCGCCATAGGTTTTCATATGTCTCGCGGACATGCTAATGTCTCGACGAAAGCTTATACCTTCCGCATAAAGTCTTGCTGAAGAGGCGAGGTCTTGGCGACAAGGGGTAATGTTGGCATCATGTCTCATTGACAGGGTGGACTCTTGCAAAAATGAAGCGGCGTCGGCATAGTGGTTTCACTTCACCATAATGTCTCGATGAAGAAAGCTAGTCTCGCTAACATGAGATGATATCGGCATAAGGTCTCGTCGATTTGTCGGAGTCTCGGCAAAAAGGGGATGTCATCGGAAGGATCTCACTAAGAGAGATAAATTCAGCATGAAGTCTCACCGACAGGGTGGACTCTTTCTGAAATGAAGTGGTGTTGGCATAGTGGTTTGAGTTCGCTATAATGTCTCAGCGACCAAGTGGAGTCTCCCTGAACTAAAATCAGCCTTCGCCAAAACAAGGTGGCTTCAATGTAATCTCTTGCCAACCCAATAGGGTCTCACCGACATGGAATAGTGGTCCCAGCCGAGGGAGTCTCGGTGGAAAGTTTGAGCTCAGCGAAGGGTCTCGGTGATCAAGCCGGCTCTTGCCAAAAGAAATTCGAGCTCAGGGAGATCTCGCCGAGAGGTATTTCCTTTGGTGAAAGGTCTCACCGAAGAGGAAGGGTCTCACTGAAACAAAATGAGCTTGGGGAGAACGAAGGAGCTTGACAAGATGTCCTGCTGACAAGTGATGGTCTCGCCAACCTAATAGTGTCTTGCCGAAGGAAGAGGGGCTTGATGTGATATCATGCCGAAGGAGTAAAGTCTTTTTAATAGCGATGAGCTTGTTGATGGAGGTGGATATCGATATGACCCTGGCCGCTCACTATGATGTCTCGTCGACCATCATGTGTCTTGTCGATAGCTGCTAGGAGGTATGATCACATTGGGGAGACACGATTAGTGTCTCACCGACATGAAATTTGGTGTGAATTATTTTTGACCGCCTAGGAATCTCACATGAAGTGTGTTCGCCCAATCAGAGAGAACTAAGGGGCAAACCCTGGATAGTTTGACTAATTGACTACCCTTGTGGGGAAGGTCAACAGGATGCAACCGGTGTGTATCTGCTTTGTGAACAAGCCAATGGAGCAGCTCGGTGAACACTCGTGTGGAGATCTAATGAAAAGTTTGATGTTGCTTCCAAAGGTGGTCAGCTTGCAGAAAGATATGGAGCGAGAATCAACCAGAAAGGGAGAAGAAACCGTGAGTCACAGTGACAGCTGGGATCGTTACTGGTGAAGGGGAATCAACATTAATGATAATGCTTTAGAGAATTCAAAGAAGCCCTTCAAGGGAGTTCGAGGATGGACATAGAGGATGCAATTGAATGTAGCATTAACTTCATTCTGAGAAGATCTGAGGGTCGACCCTCTTGCAATGAAACTGATATTTTGTAAACCCTAAAACATGGGGCCAACACATTATTTAGGTACATTCTATCTATATGGCATTTTTTACCTCTTTGTAGGGGGTTCTTTTAGGAGTTGGAGAGTTTGAGAGGTTTAGAGACATAGAGATATAGATTTTGGACAGTAGTAATTTTCTAAGAAGTAAGAGAAACTTAAGAGTAGCAATAGAATAGGAGTTAGATTCGATAGAAGGCAGTAATGTATGCTTTTGGTTCTCTTAGAATAGATGGAAACAATTTGAAAACATAGGTTTTCTATACACTAATGATTGTGCAAGATTTTGTAAATGTTGCTTATCTGTTTCACTAACAGTAGAAGCAACTAGATTTAAATCTACTTTAGGTTGTGTTCCTGAATGGTATTCATCTTCAGTTAATCATTCGATTTGAGAAGCTTTCAAGGAATGAAATCTTATTTTATGTTTTGTTTAAATGGTAAGTTACAATTTGTTGTTCAAGTTAGCACTGTGAATGAATGAAGTTGTGTGTTAATCACAAGTTGATTTTGTTCTCCAGTTTTAGTTAGCAATTCCTTGAAAGGTAACAAGTTTGGTTAAGTTGGATGAATTATCATTCTCTTCAGTCCAAAAGCTTTGATCTATCTTTTTCTGTTTATTTAAAAACCCCAGTTAAAGTAGGTTTGAATTTATGCCTGATCTTAGAACAATCCACAAGCTCAACACCAGTAGGCCCCTTGAACATTATAGTTCACATCAACCACTGAGTGAAATCAGCACAATCGAGAACTGATTACAAAGACCTTGGGAGTTAAGATATCCCTGTGTTATTTTTTCTCTTTCAGGAGAGTAGAATAGTGATATTCTATTTAACTATTACTGTGCTACTTTGACCATCAACACATCTCAAACTCATTTTTCATCTCTTCTACAAACCTCCTACACATTCCTTCATTTCCTCCAAAAATTATGTCATCAACATACATAACTACAATCAAGATTTGATCTCCTTCAACCTTGAAGTAAAGGTTGCAATATGCAGTGCCCTTTTTGAATCCTTGCTGAAACAAGTATCTATCTAATCTTGCATACCAAGCTCTAAGAGTTTTTTTGGGTCCATATAATGCCTTCTTCAACCTATAGACCATATTAACATCTTCTGATAATTGAAAACCTTTTGGTTATTCAGTAAGCCACTTCTTCTAAATCACCATTCAAAGATGTAGATTTTACATCCATTTGATAAACCTTGAATTCTTTATGTGTTGCAAAAGAGAAAAACATCCTAATGGATTCCATTCTTTCTACTAGAGAAAAAGTCTCTTCAAAATCTATTCCTTCCACTTGTGAATAACCCTACACACAAGCCTAGCCTTGCTTTTGATAAATTTTCCATCCTCGTTCATTTTTTTCCTAAAAACCCATTTAGTTCCTATCAAATTCTTGTCTACTGGTCTTGGGACCAATTCCCAAGTTTGATTCTTCTCAATATGCCCCAATTCTTCTTCTATAGATTTGATCCAATTCTCATCCTTGTATGCTTCAGTTATAATTTAGGTTCTACCTTTGAAATTAAACAAAATTTTACTTGTCCCTCTATCATATCATCTTTTCTTCTTGTCAACACACCTTTTCTCTTATCTCCAATTATTTGATCCTCAAAATGATTTCTTTGCAAATACTTAGGAGTCTTAGGATTCTTTTTTGGAGCTTCTTTCTCTTCTAATGTCATCTCCTTTTCTTTCACTTCTTCTTCTTTTTCTTCTTCACTGCAATAGGGGTCATCAGGTTCATATCCTTTTATCATCACTGATATCTGATGTGGTTCTTCATCTATTCTAACATTTGCACTTTCAACTATTTTCTTCAATAATTTTTATAGCATCTGTATGGATTTCTCTTTGTAGAGTATCCAAGGAAGATTCCTTCATCTAATCTTTCATCAAGTTTTCATATTTTTTCTTCATCTCTTTTGAAATAGAATTTACTTCCAAACACTAAAATATATCATAGTAGGATGTTTTCTATACCATAGCTCATATGGGGTCTTTGAACTATTTATTCTTGCTTATCATGTTTTAAGAATATACACTGCAGTGTGAATAACTTCTCCCCAATACACATTTGGTAGATTTGCTTCCTTCATCATGGTTCTTGCCACTTCCTAACTTTCTTATTATTCCTTTCCACAACTCTATTTGGTTGAGGATTCCTAGGAGCAAATAACTATCTCTTTATTCCATGATCTTCACAAAAACTATTAAACTCATTGGAGGTGAAGTCACCATCTCTATCAGGCCTCAAACACTTGATTTTAAAATCCATTTCATTCTCAACCATAGATTTAAATGATTTAAACTTATCTAAAGCTTCTAATTTTTCTTTAAGAAATGTCACCCAAGTCATTCTAAAGAAATTATTTATCAATAATATAAAATACCTATCACCTTGAGAGCTTATTGTTCTGGTAGGTCTACATAGGTATGTATGCAAAAACTCCAAAGGTCTTGTAGTAGATTATTCTTTAGTTCTGAACCTCTTATTTATATACTTTCCAAGCTGACATCCTTTACTGATTGCATTGATATTCTTTTTAATCCTTGGCAGATCTCTCACAGCATCAGTAGAACTAATATTCACTTGGATATCAAAATTGATGTGACACATTCTTCTATGTCATAGGCAACTTTCATTGATTTTTGACATAAATCACTTGACACCACCACCTTTGAGCCGATAAACATTTCCTTTTGTCCTTGTGATGTAGAGCTAGGAGGATTCAACAACACATCTCACAAACCTTCTATAATAATTCAAACAATCTTTGTATAACACATGCTATTAGGCATTCTATATCACATTGGAAACATTGCCATGACAACCCATAATTTAATGCAACGAAAAATCATTAATAACTTTTAAAAAAATAATAATAAAGTAAATCTCTTTGGTGAGATTTAAGAAAACACAGTTATAGATATTTCCTCTAATTTGTATGAAGATCCAACGGTATAAAAAAAATTATTGCATTTTTCGCAAAACTGCAAACCCCGGGTAGGGTTCAGACCTGCCATCACAAAAATGGTCATAACTTATTCAAATCTTAATGAAATTTGATGATACTTGAAGAAAATGAAAGTAGATTCTCATGGAAAAAAAATCCAATTGGTTTTAGATCCAACATATAGACTTTACAATCTGTACAATCACATTTTTCAGACTACAAATTCTGCACAATGTTGTTAGAATAGGGAAGTCTCACCAAATTAGTCATATCTCTCACAAAACTCAATAAAATTCAATGAGACAAAAAGAATTGGAAACTAGAAACAAATATCTTTTCATCTATATATGATACTCAATTATTTGTATCCATACCAAGCCATACAAAGCACAACTTCATTCTGGAAACAATGTAAAAATCAGAAAATGCACATAAAATTTGAGGTTGTCATTCATCAAACTTCAAAAATAATGTCTCTAACCTCCAATTCTAGTTTTGGAGGGTGTATTTATACATTTCCAACCAAATCCAATTATTTGAAACCTCCTTTTTATTATTTTATAGACAAAAAACCTTAATGACACTTTTTGACAAGTTGTTTGACAACTTTCTTGAGCAACTTGTACAAATTTTACAATATGGAACAACTTTAAACATTATTTGAAAAATGACTTAAAATATGACTTCTTAAGTCTCAAACACCTCTAAAATAGTTTGATAAACCTTATTACAACATTAAAACACCTAATATAATGAATTTATACAATATGGCCTCATGGAGGCATGCAATCAAACAGGTGCTCTTACACCAAACTCCCGGGGGTAAAATAATTCAAGCCCCTTTGAATTGTCTTCTTCCTGGTCTTCTAGTTACTTTGTACCTTTTCCTTTGTCTTTTCAACCTGCTTTGGTCTTTTTTTCCTTTTCTTCTTCTCATGTCTTGTTCTATCAATCATCCTTGCAGCTTGGAGGTCCCAAAACTCTATCATATCATCATATACTTTTCCTTGTCCTTCATAACCTACACATACATAATCCAAAGAAAAATTAGAGATAAAATATTGTGACCTTGAGGCCTCCTCCTTGTCTTCTTGTGCTTCAAACTCCTCTTCACCCATGACCAACTTATCCAATCTTAACACCAATTCACTTGCAACCTCAATGTCCTTGTCTTCCTCTACCTTGATGAGTTCCTCTCCCTCTTGTTTGTTACCAACCTTACTATCCCATTCTTCTTCAATGGTTGCAAACTTTTTCCACAAATCATCTTCTTCATCCACCTTTGCTTGTTCATTACCTTCTTCCATCAATGGTTCTTTTGTATTCACATCAGGTGCAATTGCTCTCATTTTCATTAGCATTTGAATATGTGATGCTACCTTCTTCTTAACTTTCAAGTGCCAACTTGTTGCTTGTCTAATCCAATGTTCCATCTTCATCATAGAATCTACATAAAAATCATTGAACTCTGCTTCCCTTCTCCTTATCTCTTGCTTTAACTCAGCTATCTCTTTGTCAATCATTTCTTGTCTCTCCCTTTCCTCCTTTTCCTGCAAACATCTTCTCAAAAAATCCATCTCCACAAGCAAGTCTCTCCTTGCTTCCACTTCACTTTGCCTCACCTAGGCAATCAGTTCTTTCCTCAACCTGCACAACACAACACACAACCACAACCACAACCAAAAAAACAAACTCTTCCTCTACCCAGACCTTGTTGGGATCTGATACCAATTTTATATAGAGCTAGGAGGATGCAACAACACATCTCACAAACCTTCAATAATAATTCAAAACAATCTTTGTATAACACATGCTATTAGGCATTCTATATCACATTGGAAACATTGTCATGACAACCCACAATTTAGTGCAATGAAAAATCATTAATAACTTTTAAAAAAAAAAGAATAAATCCAATCGCTCTGGTGATATTGAAGAGAACATAGTTATATATATTTCCTATAATTTTTATAAAGATCCAATGGTAGAAAAGAAAGTTATTTTATTTTTCCAAAAACTGCAAACCCTAGGTAGGGTTTAGACCTGCACTCACAAAAATGGTCATAACTTATTCAAATCTTAATGAAATTTGATGAGAATTGAAGAAAATGAAATAAAATTCACATTAAAACAAAATAAAATTGGTTTTAGATCCAAAATATAGAATTTACAATCCATACCATCGCATTTTTCAGACTATAAATTTTGTACAATGTTGTTAGAATAGGGTAGTCTCACCAAATTAGTCATATCTCTCACAAAACTCAATAAAATTCAATGAGACAGAAAGAATTGGAAAATAGAAATAGAGATATTTCCATCCATATATGATACTCCATTATTTGTATCCATACCAAGCCATAAAAAACACAGCTTCATCCTAAAAACAATGTAAAAATTAGAAAATGCATATAAAATTTGAGGTTGCAATTCATCAAACTTCAAAAATAATGTCTCCAACACCCAATTCGAGTTTTGGAGGGTGTATTTATACATTTCCAACCAAAACCAACTATTTTTAACCACCTTTTGATTAGTTTATAGACAAAACACCTTAATGGCACTTTTTGACAAGTTGTTTGACAACTTTCTTGAGCAACTTGTACAAATTTTACAATATGGAATGACTTTAAACATGATTTGACAAATGACTTAAAATATGACTTCCTAAGACTCAAACACCTCTAAAATTGTTTTATAAACCTTATTACAACATTAAAACACCTAATATAATGAATTTATACAATATGGCCTCATGGAGGCATGTAATCAAATAGGTGCTCTTGCACCACCTTGTTCCTACAACAACCAAAGTTTTGGAGCTTCCTTTTCTAATCTCACAACCACCATCCTAAAACACCAAATTGTATCATCTTCTATATATTTTCCCTACACTAAGAATATTGTGCTAGAGACCCTTGACATAAATAGCATCATCTATCTTATGCTTTCCATCAAAACTAATTGAACCTTTTTCCATAGATCTTAGCACATGTATCATCACCAAACTTAACAAGAACACCATCATACTTTTCAAGATTAACAAACTTACTCCTATCACCTATCATGTGATTTGAGCATCCAGTTGTCAATTATATAGTATTTTCTCTCCTCTCTTGCATGAAAAGAAGTCAACATAGTTCCTTCAATTTTGTGACCTGCTTCTAGAGAAACTTCATTCACACATCTTTCAATATTTGTAGAATTACTTCCAACATTCAAAGCCATGAACAAGCATTCATAAATTCCATCATCAGGATAATCCGATCCACCATCATTAGATACACCATTGTCTTTTTCAACATAATAACTCTTCTTAAAATATTTACTCTTATGACCCTTTTGTTTGTAATTTAAAACTTTTATTGGACATTTAGAAGCATAATGACTTATCTTTCTATAATTGAAACATTTGAAAGGTAACTTACCTTTGTATTTCCCAATCCCATTTTTCAATGTCCTTACAAAGTTTGCTTCCACATCATCAAGATCATCTAAATCTGATTCATCATCCTTCGCTTTCTTGATAAATTTAAAAGAAATTTATTTCTTTGCAACATCTTTGTTAAACTCTCTTAATTCAAAAGTAATCAAGGCACCAAAAATTTGATCTCTATAATATTGATCCAAACTCTAAGCTTCCTCAATAGTATAAACTTTATCACTATAAGATTTAGGAAGAGTTAATACCTTTTTCACTTCACTTTCTTCCAACTTTCCACCAAGACCATTGATGGAATTGACAATTTCATCTACCTTGAGCATGTAGGCTGTAATATCTTCATCTTTTGACATCCATAGGGTTTCAAATTTGGCTTTTTAGTTTTGCATCTTTGCTTACTTGACCTTATCATCTCCTTCATAAATGCTCTGCAACTTTACTATTGCGCAATTTTTGCACACACGCCCCACCAGAGGCGGGACCCTCTTTTTTCTTTTGCATCTATGCCTCTTGGCTTGGTCAAATTTTGGTTTTTCTCTTCTTGGGAGGTTATTTTGGGATTAGTTCTAGACTAGGTTTGATGGAGGCAATATTTTGAGGCTCTAGGGGAAATTCACCTATCTTAGAATTTGAAAATGAGGATTTTGAAGTGAATTTTCAATGTTATATGTAATTTTTTTTTGCACCCGTAGATAGAGGACAAAAAATTAGGCTGAGGTGCTTTTTGAATTTTTTTAAAATTCCTTCTAGGAAAAAAGTTATGGAGTTTAGGGGATTTTGACCCTGCAGGGAATTGGGGGGTTTCTGTCCCTGATGGAAATCCTCGAAATTTTCATTTTTGGAAATTTCCAAAACCCCTCAAAATCCCGAAATTTTCCAAAAATGGAAAATTTCTTTTTTGCACCCATGGATAGAGGACAAAAAATTAGGTAGGGTTGCTTTTTGAATTTTTTGAAAATTCTTTCTAGAAAAAAAAGTTATGAGGTTTAGGGGATTTTGACCTTGTAGGGAATTCGGGTATTTCCGTCCCTGATGGAAATTCCTAAAATTTTCATGACCCCCACAAAATCTAGAAATTTTCCAAAAATGGAAATTTTTTTCCAAAATGATTTTTCGAAATGAAATTTTTCTAAATGGAAATTTTTCCGAAATGCAATTTTTCCAAAATGGAAATTTTTTCTTGAAATTTTAAAATGTTCCCGAAAATGAAATTCTTGAGATGGAGAAAAAAATTTCAAAAATGGAAAATTTCCGAAAATGGAAAGTTTAATTTGGATTGGATTTTTAACATGTGAGCTACTAATGATGATATCTATTTTTCAGGATTAAACAAATATTAAAAGGGGGACTTGCAGATGGATTCGTGTCAAAAGGGAAATCTGGAAGAGTTCAATTCAAATATTAAAAGTGGGGCCTACATAAGAATCTGTGCCCAAACTGTTTATAGTTGGAAGGAGTTTCTGGAAGAAATGTGAAGTTGATTTCATCCTCCAATAAGAATTTTCATTAATGACAAGCTGACATAATATTGTTTTCTCATTGTTCTATGATGTAATTGCTTTTATGCAATTGGACGATGATGTACTATGAGCTCCCAAATTAAATGTAACAACTTGATGCTTCTAGAAGTGCAATTGCAGCCATTGGATGAATTAAATTTTGGCCATTGATTCAAAATGTAATTTTCTATAAAAGGCCAGTGCCTTCTCAGTTGTAAGGGGGTTAGATTTAGGGGTTAGAATAACTGATTAGAGACTGTAAAAGCCAGAATTGGCTAAGTTAGAGAAGCCAGTAGCTATAGGAGAGGAGAGACTTGAAATTTTTATGTAATGTTGGAGAAGTAATGCAATTGGATTGTTAATTTGGAAAACTTTGTGTTACACTTTGATTGTTTATGGTTTCTTGTTCTTGATTCTCAGATGTTAGATGTTAGTTCTTAGTTCTTTTGCAATAATGGTGAAATTTTAATGATGTTGATCGATCTCCGGTCCATACTTTTAGCAATTTGCTGATTGTAGATTGTTGTGTAAAGTTAGTTTGGGCCTCATTTTTGTGCTTAGTTCAACTGTAAATGTTTGTTCATATTGTGCTAGTTCTTGGGTGTATGGATGAATATTTATGGTCTAAAAATCTTTAGTTTCCATAGAAGATTGTACCATTTATGTGGAGTTGTGGGTCTGTCCCTAATCAAGCAGAGATTGGTTTCATTGGGGATCTGTCCATTTGCAACATTCATCATTGTTGTGACTGATCTTAGGTTTTAGTCTTAGAAATCTCTCTAAACCCTTATCTCTTTTGTTGTTTATTTTGAATCTGGGTTAGTTTTAGGATTGAAGGCATCACCATATTGTTACATCTGATGAAAGTACACTTCCAACATTGTTCATTTGTAAGGTCCCTTTATGATTACCAACATTTTCACATTATCACTGAGTTGTTTATGCATTGTCAAGACCTGACACTAGAGACCTTGGGGTTATTTCTTGAGGCTTGCTGATAGAGATTTACCTTTCAAGAGAGATAAGATACTTGTATCTTGTCTGATTTGTTGTTGTGCAGAAAACACCATCAACATTTACCTAGATCTCTTTAGCAGTTTTGAGACTTATCACTTTCCCAAGTTCTAAATCAGAAAGTCAACTCAAGACAAAATTTCTTTCTTTTCCATTATTCTCATAATCCTTGATCTCATTATCACTTTTCAAACTAGTAGTGGGCATAGCAATATCCATTTTCAACTAAATTCCAAACACAAAACCCTAGAAAAACAAGAAAGGATTATGTATTGGCTTTCCAATAAGTATAGTTCATTCCATCGAACATAGGAACTTTGACACCCTTCATGTGTTCCATCTAGATCTACCTAAAGTGGTTATGATTCTTCTAAGGAACCACATATTTGATACCAATTGTTAGACACGCAAGACAACTGAGAGGGGGCGTGAATCAGTCATACATTAAAATCATCAAACCCTTATTAACCTTCAGACCCTTATTAAGCATCAATAGAAAATAAACATATCTAACATCAACACAACAACAACCATACACAAGAGAACACCAGATTTACATCAAAAACCCTAATCAAGGAAAAATAATGGTGAGGATTAACTCACATAGATATGAATAGTAACACCAAATACAATAGGCTCACTATTAGAAGGGATCACTACCCAGAAGAAAAGAATGGCTCACTACCAAGGGTTCACTGCCCAAAGGAATCATTGTCTAAAAGAAAGAATAATAGAAGAAGACTATTACAAGGTTTTTCTCTTCCTCAAAGCAATAGGAATATCCGCCATAACAAATCTACACCATCTACAAGCTTTGGCGCACTACCTCTAGCAACTTCAAGCATACTAAAAATGCAGACACCTTCTGCTCACTGCATCTGATAGCCTTAGAAATTTAAACTTGCACTCAAATTACCATACATGATCACATTTGCATTATCACACTCTCATACATTTCAACACAAAATTCACCTTGCATATATGCCATCTGTGACCTCAAACAACTTCTTTAGGTTGGCCTTAATGAAATGTATGCACCTCAAATGTGCAACCGATAAGTAGGTCGGCACCAAACACTTTTGTAGTGGAAAGAAGTAAAGGTGTACCACACCATGGGTTAACTAGGACCCAAAACTAAAATTACATGATTCACTACACTTCCAAAAATAGTACACCATCTCCAAAAATAGCGCTAGCACACCAAGTTGGCCAAACCTAGACTAACACTACAAACAACCATATACATGCTTATCTAGGTTTGGAAACACCATACACTCGAAAACATCCAAGAATATTCCAACACCATTAGAATATCCAGCAACATAACCACAACCACTTGAAACTAAATAATACCATCATCCTATGAAACTAGCCACACTACCATAGACATACAATTCACCAACCAACCTTGTGGAAAAACTAAACAAACAACACTCCAAGTAAAGATAGATACAAGTAATGTAAGAATGATTCCAATTCCATAAGATAAGAAACCTCAACATGGAGAAATGTGAAGCGATTCCATTTCTCCTAGACAACCTTCTTCACAAACAACATATTTTCAAACAAAATATCCACTTCCGCGTGATGAAAAACTTGAAACTCTAGATATAGCACCTGTCAGAAGCTCTAATCATCACATCTAACCCACATAGGAACATCTTCGACCATGAAGAAATGTGGAGCACAACATAGAATAAACCTTTGTCACCTTGTACACCCTTTATATTAATTTTCTCAAAAGCACTTGAAAACCAAGTGAACTTGTTGCATCTACAACACCATAAACACCTTCTCATCATATCCACTACATCTACAACACCTTCTTAATAACAAAAACACTTCTCATCACATCCACACTACAGTTTGAAATCAATGACAGCATTGATGACAACATAGTGCAATAATCCCCAACAACTCCAACAATCTCCACACTAGGGTTGACATCAATGAAAGCACTAATGACAACACCAAAAATCTCCAAAAAGTTGTGCCTAGGGAATCTATTTCCAACATTTTTAGCTCTAAATTTATATCACACGTGCATAGTGTCCTACTCAATCCATTTCTATAATCTATTTATGTCTCTTACTTTCTATATCTATTGTTTTTGCATTAAAATGGTCATTTGAATTGTTAGAGAAGACAATTAAGAGAGCATACTATGTGAATGAAGATGCTAGTATTTTTTATGAAGAATTTAATTATGGAGATTTTGATGACAATGAATGCTTGTTATTGGCTATAAAGATGAATCTACTTCCACTAATAATGAAATACATGTAAAGGAAAGTGCTCCAAAGAAAGTTGAAGCTACTGTAATTTTTTCTCTTCATGTTGTTTAGGAAAAGACCTACTAGGTTGTTGATAGTGGTTGTTCAGATCACATGACCAATGGTAAGAGTAAGTTTGTTAAACCTAAAAAATATGATGGAGGCTTAGTTAAGTTTGGAGATGATATTGGTGCTAAGATTTGTGGGATAGGTTTGGTCAGTTTTGATGGCAAGAATAATACTGATGCTTCTAATTGATGATTACTCTAGATATACATGGGTTACTTTTCTCAGAGAAAAATCTAATGCATTAAATAGATTCAAGGCATTTAAGGTTATGGTTGAGAATGAAATAAACTTGAGAATAAGATGTTTGAATTATGACAAAGGTGGTGAGTTCTCCTCAAATGAATTTAACATGTTTTATTAAGTTCATGGAATAAAGAGGTGATTGTCTGCTCCTAGAAATCCTCAACAAAATGGAGTTGTTAAAAGAAATAACAAAATGATTCAAGACGCTACTAGGTCAATGATTACAAAAGAAAGTATACTACAAGTTTACTGGAGAGAATCTATGCCTACTATTGTTTATGTGTTCAATCAAATTCAAGAAAAAGCTAACAGTACTGAGACACCCTATGAGCTATGGTGTGGAAGAATTCCCATTGTCAAATATTTTAAGGTATTTGGAAGCAAATATTATATCAGAAGGGATGAAGAAAATTTAGGGAAGTTTGATGCTAGATGTGATGAAGGTATCTTCCTTGGATACTCTACTAGAAGCAAACGTTATAGATGTTTCAATAAAATAATAAGAAAGATTGTAGAGAGCACAAATGTCAAGGTGGATGAGGCATTGAAGAATTCAATTGAAGTTAATGGATATGTATCAGATGAATTGGATTGCATAGAAATTGAAGAAGTTGTGGTAGAACAAAAAAAGTAGAATGAAGAAGAAGAATCTCTGGTGGTGTCCCCAAAGACACCTAAATGTGTGCAAAAGAATCATTCAAAAAATCAAATCATTGGAGACAAAAGGAAAGGAGTATTTACAAGAAGTAGAGCTAATGTTGCTAGTGAAATAAATCTATGTTTACTTTCTGAAGTTGAACCTAAGATAGTAAGTGAAGCATGTAACTTGATGAGCATTGGATGAAAGCTATGAAAGAAGAACTTATGTAGATAAAAAATAATCAAACTTGGGAATTGGTCCCTAGACCAGTAGATAAAAACATAATTGGTTCAAAATGGGTATTCAAAAACAAGTTGAATGAGAATGGAGAAGTGGTCAGAAATAAAGCAAGGCTTGTGTGTAAGGGATACTCACAAGTACAAGGTATAGGTTTTCAAGAGACCTTTTCTCTAGTGGCAAGGATGGAAGCTATCATTATTTTTTTGGCATTTTCTGCACATAAAGACTTTAAAGTTTATCAAATGGATGTAAAGTGTAGTGCCCCTCCCCAATTTTCCTTTTCGTGTTGTTAGGATTGTTTAGTTTCATATGTTTATACAATGTGAATACATTAATATAAATATCTAAGACTTGAGAACTTAAGTAGCTCGAAAGAGTGAGAGAGTTAATTGCATGAAAATAGTTATACTGCTCGCATTTATATAAATTTATGGCATGAAATGTAGGGCTTGGTTTTTGGAGAGAATAGTGGAGGCTAAAATTAGAAAATGGAGAGGGAGTTTTCAACAGATCATGGGAAGATAGAGCTTTTCCAAGAATGGAAGGGGAGGGAGGATTACAGTCACTTGGGGGTAAAATTGACAGAGAGGTAGCTACTCAAATGGCTAGAGTTTTCTCTTGAAGGTCACCACAAGCGTTGGAGAGATGGTAGAAAAAAGAAGATTTGGAGGACCTTAAGATTGGGGAGGGAGTTTAACTTTTTAGGAGGGAAGTCGAGTCCAACAAAGATCAAGCTTTCAAAGAGGAAATCATGCACCATAATCATAGAGAAAGGCCTGGGAGATGTTCCAAAGGATTCCACTCCTATCCTCCAATTATTTTCAACAAGACTTCGACAACCATAGAGCAGAGGGAGGTCACACAGCCTTTAAATCCTTGTTTCAGGAACTTTCAAGCAAATGCACTCAAGAGGAATAAATCCAGCTTCCTCAATGGTTGATGACAACCTCTTCACCTGTGCCTAAGAAACAAGGTATGTATATCAATAAAAGCACAAAATAAAGGGATTTGTTTAAGTTGGAATTCCCTATAGATATTTATGCAATATGTGGAAGACATATTTATGGGATAGGCTTAAAGAAGTCGGTTTTGAATATATATCATTTTATCACTATCCAAATTAAATTTCCAAGTGCATGCTTAGTTGAATGTAAGTCTCCCAAATATTGATTTGCTTAAGTTTTTGAAAGATGTAATAAATGCATATATTTCAGACATGAAGATTTGTAAATTTCCTCATGCCACATTTTAAGAAGGAAGAATAACTTTAATAAAATTTCTCTAGTTAAGATCAACAATAAACCACATGATATTCTTTAGAAGTCTTTCTTTATCAAAAGATAAACATTGGCTTCCCTTCCTTGTCTTGCCCAGACCACCTCTTACCTATGAGGTCCACTTACCTCATGCATGCCTTCATCCATACCTGTCAAATCCCTCTATGCCATAATGAATGTCCATGCTCTGTACCAAAGTTCTCATTTTGATCTCGACAGAGAGGATGCCAAAAGGTAGAGGCATTTTGCCTTACACCTACCTATTGCAGCTACTTAGAAAGTTTCTTGAGACTTCCTAGCAAATCGATGTGAGGCATTCACCGCGGCTTAATAGCCTTTGGGATTCTATTTCTATAACACACAAGTCTGTCTTGCTCCCACCTCTACTCATGAAGATGCATCTATATTTGACAATTATCTTATTCTACTTTTAAACTTGAATAGTCAATTGACTTTCCAGATTGAGGAGAGGATGTAGTTGTAGATTAATGTAACCAGGTTCAACAGTTCTCACGTCTGGTCTAAGAGTCCACATTCTTTGAAGCAATTCGTCAAATATATTTGTGTGCCCTCTTCCTCTATTCCTTCTTGTTGTTGTTTTGCAGTCCCATGTTTATATTTTCAAAGCCATATCTTCTTTATTCGATTTAAAGAAAAGAAACCATTTTGTGCATGATCAATAAATGTAACATCCTTGATACAAAATAGGGTGAGAAGTAAAAGAGATTCTTTGTTTGAAATCAAGGTTTATAGGCCTGTGGTATTTGGTGATCTATTTCCTTCTTGCGTTTTAGGCATGTTCTTGCACAAATGTCATAGAATGTTTATTTTATTCAAGTCCAATTTCTCACCCACATACTACCATCTTTTGGAAGTTATTTATCTCTGAATTCTTGACTATTCTCATTAGCTCGATATGCACTGCATCATAGTAACGTTCTTCCTTCTATATTTGGCTCATTCGCCTCAACCTTGTCGTTGCTCTTCTCCCAATGCGCCTATCACTGCCCTTTTTTTTAATACGTTTATCAGTGCTTTTGCAACCTCAATATCTTACAAAATTCCTCTATCATTTATCTTTTAGGGATGTGCATGCCCTGTTCCAAAGCTTCCATCATGACACAAGTAGTGAGGCAGCTGGTAAAGGTTGCATACTTGGCTTACATTTGCCAATTTCCTTCGCTTGAAATTTTATTACTACAAGCCTATTTTTTCACATTGTTTCATTTAACATCACCATTAATTTCCATATGAACATTGTCCCTCAATCTGCATTGCACTGGTGTCACAACCTTAGTTAATTGCATTTGCTTGAGAGTTTCTACGGACTTCATCAAGCCTAAGATTTTGGAAGCTTCCTAGTGAAATCCATTTGTATTATATATCCTGAAATCAAAGCGTCTCTAGGGGTGCGTACCACTGAAGCATTTTCTCCACCAATATTTGTGCCTTGTCTTTGGAAAAGATTGTAATATCTAAAATGGAAAATTTAGCACAAAAATCAACTTTACAACAAAGGAAATTTACGAAGGCACGTAATATGAAAGATACTTGTTTTTCTCAATAGCTCTAGTGTATAAATATTATCATCGTTTGCAAATTTCACAATGCCAACAAACCAGTTTGTCAGATTGGATTTATAACTATCACCGAATAGATATAACTTCTTCACAAAATTGGATAAAATGATGTTGCCTTGGATGCTTTCCTTGTAACATATTTATGCCTTACCTCTTAACAGAGGCCATTGGAAACAAACCTCCATCTCGTCGGCTTGTAATACTCTTGATGGCAGCTACATGAAATGGAACTCATTAAATTCCATGCGCATTTTACCAAGTCTTGATGCAATTGCATGTTTGATATCAAAATCAATCAATACTATACTAGACTCCCTTAGATCCATCTTTTTACTCTCGAGATGATAAGATATACCTCTAATGGAAGACAAGGGTGTAGTATGTAGCTTGATCAACTCTCGTGGTGTCAGATTTCTAGATAAGGAATATTTGACTCAATCTTACTTGTTATCATCATCGTTGCCTCGATCATCCAACATTTCACTCAACTAGATTTTTATTTTTATGGGTCATGCATCTAACATATCACTTGAGTCAATATTGTGGATCATCCACAAGCATATGGGCCTTTCTAGATGTTGGAACCCGTGAGTGGATTCATCTATAATTTAAATTTATCCCTTTTAAGAAACCTTATCTCGATGTTGTGCCTTCTTGCTCTATATTCATTAACTCTATGGTGTATCAACACATTTTATTTTAATCAAAAGAGGAGAGAGGGAAAGACGTGCTAGTGGAATATCTTACTCTTAAATAATATGACAATCCAAAGTTAATCATTGTTGGCCATATAAGCTTGCCACAAACTTGTCATTATATCTTTTAAAAGTTCTAGCTTCTTTCTTTGTGTTCTAATCCAATGCTTAATTGGAACTAAAGAAATTGAATGCTGCTCTACTTGAAGTACAACATCAAATTGTCTCATGATAAGATGTTTAAATGCTAGAATTAGTTTTTTTCGTAGTTGATGGAATGAAATAGTGTAGTATGAAAACAATAAGAAACATTAGTCACAACAAGAGCAATAAAAGATTAGTTGCATATCCTAGAGTACCAACCTATAATATGACTAAGTAGATAATGGAATAGAAGTGAACCTATATTACTGTCAGTAAGCAGATTCCATGTAAGTAGAGAAATTATTGGACTTGAACCCTCTATATTTAATATTGCATATCTCTCTTCCATGCTTATATTAGTCCATTTTATAATGGAACCACTATTTTTTCGTGATATGCATTTATAAGATGATTATTGTAGAACTTGTATGCATCAATGTTGAAGATGAATTATATGTTGCTTTGCATGAATTTGTAGTTGAAATTAAAAGATTGTGGCATATCTTTGGAGAAAATGACGCAGTGAATGATTTTGGAATTTAAGTTGATTTTGATTATTGTGATTGTTATCGTGGTTGATTTGATTGGGATAATTTTCAAATTTAAATGTGAGTTTGTTGTGTATTTAGTGACAGGGTATCTTGAGAGGAGAAAATTGAGGTCTCCCTTGGATGCTCGGTTGATTTCATATGGAAATTGATTATGTTAGCTTGGATGAGTCTGAAGATTTCGTTGGGATGTTTCCACTAATTGTTTCATACTTGTTGACTTGTTAATTGTGGGAAGAAAATAGCTCTTTGAGATCTTGTTTTTGTTGACATTTCTTTGATGGGAAACTCCTATGTTAACATTTTGAGATTATTCCAGAGGATAGAGGGGACATGATTTTTACTTGCAAGGGTTGGTATGGGGGCTGACGACCTAGGAGGATCCACTTTGGATAACCCATATTAAGTCTGAAGTATTTATTTGAGATTAATGTTGTTTCACCTAATAGTAGGTGGTTTTATGATTCTGTTATTTTCATGATGGTTGATCTTACACTTGGTTTGTGTTTATGTGGCTTGAGCCTTGCACTTGAATGTGGTTTTTATTACTTTAAAGTACTAATGTGAGATGGTGCATGCCTCACTTGGTGTAGTTATTGTAGAAACATGGGTAAGTGCACCAAGATGGTCACACTTTTGTGGCCAAAAAAGTGCAAAATGAGACATAACGCGTTCGCGTTATAACGCGAACGCGTTATGTCTTTTTAAAAGCAAAAAAAAAAGTGAACATTCTTCATTTTCTTTTTACTGGTTTCCATCTCCGCCCGTAGCCAAAAACCCTGCATTACGCGCTCGTGTTGTTGAGGAGGTGATTTCTTCACATTTCATCAACTTGAGTTGGATTTTCTTCACAAATATGGCACCACGACGACAAAGAGATGCAAGAGGTAAGTTTTGTTTGGTATTTGTTATGAATTTTTTTGTTTTAAATTGATTTTGTTTGTTTTAGTTTAGAAATGAATGATTTTTTTTTAATTTGTAGGAAATCCTCAACAAGAGGAGGAAAATCTTCAACCAAATCAACCTCAACAAAATCAACCTCAACAACAAAATCAACCTCCCACCATTCTCTCAATACCCTCCTGGCACTCAAGAAAATTTGAGGAGTGAAATTGAAAACAATAGAAAAGTTGAGGATCTTATTAGTAGGTTGAGTGATCAAAATTCTTCAACCACAAAATACATCTAGCAATTCATTGAAGGATTTGTTAAAAAATGTAGATGCAATTACCCAACAAATATCTGGATGGCAAAATAGGAGGGAAACATCGAGGGCATATTATGCAGACAAATTATCATATAAACAAGTAAAAGATTTAAAGATTACTAAAGGCGATTTTGCTCTCTATTCACTGACCCTAAAACAAATCAAAATCTCACCCTTAATGCAAAGAGGTTTCCTATTCATTGGTGCCACCACCAAGAGATTAGAAACCATTTTTATGACAGATGGTATATGGTCTTTAATTACCCACCGTGTAATAACTGTGAAGTCCCCCAATATTTTCTTAGGAAATTATACTGTGAGTTTGTGTTGAACCAAATCCCGAATTATTTTGATATGAAGGAGTTTCAGGGGAGAGGTGGGGGGTCAGCACATGATAGGCCCGGTGCATAGCCGGATCCTACACGACAGGGGAGACGACATCTCGCTAGGCACCCTCCTGAGCAGATTGTGATGCCTACAATTGCAAAGGAGAGTGCTGATGTAGAGACTTTGCAGGCGATCACATCCTTGACTCAGAGTGTCATCCACCACACTAGCCCCATTGTACAGCGCAATCCAGGGGAGTCTTTAGGTGGTGGCCTTCGAGGCCATGTGTGTCGATCTTGCGGAGCCACTTGTTCGTATGACCCTACCGGCCCTCAGGAGGGTGCTATGCAGGATCCATATCCTTCTACGCAGCCTGATCTATATGCATCTACGGGGATGGAGAGGGTGACATTCTGCATGATGCATATGGTATTGACAGTCAGGTAAAATTCAACATGTTCATTGAATTTAGTTTATTAAATTTTGATTGTGAAATGCAAGATTAACTAATTTAGTTTTATTATTTTAATAAAATTGCAGGGTCATAGCGTTGAGCCTAGATATACTAGTCATCAGCCTGCTTATTTTTGCAGTACACCTATCAGTGGGGTATGTAAAGTTAGTAAACAATTCTAAATTTAGTACACATGTGTTAATAGCATTGTTTTACGAATGGTATTTTAATATGTGATTTTGGATGTTGAACAGGGTACTGTCGAAGGATTCAAGGGAACACCTTCGAGTGCGAGTAGATTTACTCAAACATTCACGGAGGTAATATAGAATAAAGAGAACTTAACTAATGAATTCTAAGTTTAATCTAGATTTGTGTATATATAGTCATAAGAGTATATGGGTTCACTAGGTTATTATTCAAGCTTTTAAGAATCGTCCTACTATGATTGTTTGTCTTAGAATTCCTACACTAGCAAGCTATATATAATAAAAATTTAACATGGAATTGACAAAGGTAGAGCTACATTCTACTCCATCCTATATAATTTTTTGTGATGTCAACATAACCAAGAATAAGACTATGGATGTCCTACACATGATGTCAATGTAACCAAAAATAAAACTTCTATCCTCGACCCTATCTATCAGCCACTTGACTCCTTCAATATCTCCTAGATGCTTGGAGATGCTTAAGACTAGGTCAAAATACCCTATATTCTCTTCATTTGTTGCATAGCTCATCAAGTTTCCCTATATGTTCTCTAACTAATCATGATTGCATGGAAAAGAAATTATAAGTACTCATTAAACTCTCAACTATTGGAGCCTCCTCAAACTTTCCCATGGGATGTGGAAAAAATGCTTAGAAATGATTAAATTCCCTAATAGGGTGTGGGAGATCTTTTAGGAAAACATTTGACATAATTTGATCCATTGAATTCTTCTTCATTCTTATATATTCCTCAAATATACCTTGCAATACCCCTATCATACCTAAATCTACTACATTCATGTCCTTGTTAGCTAGCATGTAGGTGATATAGTATGGTCCATGAATTTTTATGTCTTCTTTTTCATTTTTCTATATAGTCCTCTTTTATCTCACTACTAGGTCCTCACATAAAAAGAAAAGAAAAACATTACTTCTTTTTCTCATCTAAGGCCCCTAAGGTTTAAAACCCCTTAGATGCAAGGATTCAAAGCACATCAACCATGTGGTACAAATGACAAAATCCCAAAGAGATGATCTGTGAATGAAAGACAGAAACTATACTTGGTGACTCGGGGAAACTTTAACACAAAGAAACAAAACCAATTAAATTTTGGCAAACATGTGGACCAGGGACAACATTTGGTGGAAGAGGGAAGAAAGATGACTAGAACCTAAGGCCCACCATCTTGGATTTTGATATTCAACCATGAGGCGAGAAGAGAGATATCATGTATCAAAACATTAAGCATGCATTCTTCCCAATGGATAAGGAGATGATTACTTTTCTTCATTTTTTCATTTGCATAACCCATATCATGGCGTGGGAACCATGAAGACCAAGGATGTCCAGTTTTATGTGGAGGTAATGGATGTGGTCCAAAATTTAGGAGGGGCAAGAAGGTCAATGTATGATCTTGATGAAATTAAGGAAGAACAATAAGAGAGGAATAGGAAAAATAAAATCAATACATAGTTTCAAGGATTTGTCAAGCGAGTAAGAGAGCTATGGGAGCAACCTCATCTAAAATATTTTGAACTAGAATTTTATATAGCATTTAGAGAGCTTGGTTTTCATGGAGTTCCTTTCAAATCCTTTGCTTTTATTGTTCCTATGGTAAATTTTTTGGTAGAGTTGGTGGAATTACCTTTCTTAGTAATCACTATTACTGAGATTGAGATTGTTAACCTTGAAGAGTAGGACTTGGGAAAAAGGGATTTGATATGGCTATTGTTTTCAAATAATTCAATCGAGATGTACTCCATATGTACGCCATTCCTCAATCTTCACTTGATGGCATCAAGGAATGGATGAACTCCATGGATATAAGAGTATTATGAAAGTAGAGAATATGAACTTGAATTACAGCAGCAATTTGTAAAGACTATTACTAATGATCCTAGAATAAAATTTATTGAAGATGTTGGTTTAGAATTTTTGAATATGGAAGCTAGTGATTTTGATTCTAATAGTGGAAGGGTCAGATCAAGGATACAAACCCTCTAATGTAGAAGAGGAATCACAATTAGATTTCATACAGCCACCATCAAGAGTGTTACAAGCCAATCAACAAGATGGAGGAAATTCTTATATAAGGATAATTTTCAATGTTGTAGGTACCAGCTTTAATGCCAACTACAATGGCAACATTGAAATTCCCTAGCAATATTTATGTTAAGAAAATTTCCTTTAGATGCAAGGATTCAAAGCACATCAACCATGTGGCTTAATTTATATCATAAGTTGTACCATGATGTTCACTATGCATTCCTCTACTCTTTCGATTGTCAAATGTGCCACTGACTTGTCATTGATCACCATCATATTCTCCTTTTTCATGATTATTTTCTCCTATCTTTGGTATAAACCCACAAGTTTGACTATTATATTTAACTCAAAGAGTGAAACTTAAAAATCATAATGATAGACCAAAGAAAGAATATTGATCTTTTAGTGGTAAAGAAAGGAGACCTCAATATTTGCTTTAATCAGCTGTCATCCTCAAAAGGGTTAATTCCATTGTCAAACATTTATTGCATATCTTAAACTATGACAAGCGTTTAATAAGGGTTTTGAAGAATAGGCCCTTGACAAGTTAGCTCCATGTTTTATTGTCCGTTGTATCTTTATTTAGCTCTTACTCCATTCCTTGCAACAGTGATACTTGGATTTGTCATACTTAACTCAGTTGGCTACTATCAAAGAGCCTTTTGACTTGATCATCTCTTCTTCTCATATTGGTTATCATATTTTACATTGTGTTTTGACGCTTTTTCACTTAAAATTTGTCCTAAAGGGTCTTTTGTTTTTCAATGTGATTGTCCCAGGTTATTGCTTTTTAAAAATTTGATAATCATATTGTTGCTTACGTTGCATTACACATCATTCAAACTCAAAGCATTACTTCAAATTTATTAATAACTATTTGATTGAATAATTTGTTGTTTTATTTTCAGATGTTGGTGATAGAAACACCACCAAACGTTATGAGGGCAATGGATATTGGTGTTTCCTCTGCTATACAATCCTCGATGGCTCTGATAGGGGAGGTATGAGGCAAATTACTAAATTTCAATTTACATTCATTGTTATAGATGAACTAGTTCTAGTGAAAAATCAAACCATTATTGATTAGTAGTTTAATTCCTATTTGGATGGTTTATATACAAGGCTCGAGCTTAGCAGCAGGCATCGATTATTATAAACATATTTCCCTCGAGGGAGAATGATCGTCGGATGGCTGTAAAGTGATTAAATTTTGTTAAATATATTAATTTTTTACGTATAATTTCTATATATTAATGTCTTTACTTCTTATTGTAATAGTTGAAACAGCTAGGAGCTAATCGTGCAGGGCGTGAGACACCCCTCAGCAGAAGCAATTTGACGATTTATGCGCCATCCGGGTTTACTTGAAGGGAAAGAAAATTGTATTTGAACCAGAGCATGGAGAGAAATGAATTTTTAATGTAGAGCCCTTTGTTGTATGCCTAAATGGCAATTTTCTACATATTTTGTATTCGATATGTTTGACATTGTATGCCTATATGTAATTCTCATAAGCCTATATGGCTTTTTGTA